>JAODAL010043068.1:0-34207 GCA_025379985.1 Phyllomedusa bahiana | reverse complement strand
GGGCTGCTGCGGGGGGACATCCCACACTCTTTAAAGGGTTGCCATGTCTGACCTCATGCTTCTTTGGGGCTGATCCCCGTGACCTACACACTCTGTCTTTTTTTCCACTGCCCCTGACCCCCATCGCGCTGCCGTGCCCCTCCCACTGCCCTTTGTGCCACCCCTGTGACCTATTCCTGTTTTTTGCCCCTCCAGAATGTCTTTTTGGGCCACGTCTGACCCTTTGCTGCTGGGGCCCTGCCGCCGTCAACCCCCCCCACACTCTGTCACTAATGTTGCCACCTGAGCTCTCAGCTTTTTTTTTTCCAGTTTTCCCTCTGGAAAGATTTTAATCGGGCAACTTTCCCCCGCTTCATTTTTTTGGTCATTTTTGCCCCTTAATTTGCCCGGGGAATTTTTTAAGATTTAAGCAATTCAAAAGGGGCGGCAGTAAAGTTCGTGTCATACTAAAACACAAAAATGTATGAAGACCAAACCCAACTCCCCCTGAAAATTTTTAAGAAAGGCACAACATTCAAACAGCCCCCTGCAGGCTCTGTGCACCCCGGGAAAAATAGCTGTTTTTTAACGTGATTCGTGCCGAAGTAATTCGGAAGAAGTTATTTTTTTGCCGAGAAATCCGGCGAATGAAACGAAACAAATTTCGGGAAATTTCGCCCCATCTTTTACTTATGGACCTTTTGGATTTTAATTTTTTCTTTTTAAAAAATTTGCAAAAATATCTACTTTTCTTTTATTTTTTTTTCTTTCAAAGGGGGTGCAAGTGTACATTAATGAGCAAAAAAATTTAAAACTTTTTTAAATTTTAACCAAATGGCTGCAATGAAAAAAAGAGTAAAAAATTTAAAAGGGGGTTTTAATATTTCCGAACCCCACTGAAATATATTATAAAAACCCCTTTAAGAAGAATTACATTTTCCTTTTCAGTTTCCAAAGCTGCTTACCCTCTGGAAAATGGTTTTTAAAGAAAGATTACACAAAATCAAAAAAATTTTTAAAAAAACCCTTGTAAAGGCATACAAAACCATGTCAGCTAATTTGATTATTACTTACATTTACTCTCTTAGAACCACTGCTTGAAAATTGTTAGTTGCTGACAGAATTAATTTTTGGAATTTTTAATTATATTTTATTTTTTTTAAATTAAATTTTTCAGATATAAGGCTTTGGAATTTTTTTCTGTTATATAAAACATAGATTCTTAAAACACATCAAAAAAGTTTTTTAAAACAGTTTGTTGTGCCATTGGGTTTTCCCTACCAAAAAAACCACAATTTCCAGTTTTTTCCAAATAACATGTTTTTATTACAAGGAAGAAACTTTTTGGAAACTTTCCCTTTGGAAATTTCCCCTCTACAAAACCCACAAAGGCTATCCTGGACAAAAAGGGGGCCCAAAAAAACCCCCTTAAAACCCAAAATCCAAAAACAACAAAAACTTTTTTTTTTTTCCACTCCTGTAAAAAGTTTGCTGAAAAAAAAATTTATTTTTCCCGGGCTTTTTTGCATTTTTTGGCAAACTTTTTACCCCTTTTTCCCTTTCAAAAATTTAAAAAGCACTATAACTGCTATGGATATCTGCAAAAGATACGCCAAAAAATGCCGGCAGGGTTAGAACTCCAATAGTACTTTTTCTTCCCGGGCCTCAGGTTTTTTAAAAATGTTTCAAAAAAAAACCACAAACAAAACCCAAACCCAAAACAAAACTTTTTCTGTGGAACAAGGGAATTATTTACATAAAAGGGAAATGGGCCCCTTTTTTTCAGTCGTTTTTTCAACGTTTTTATAAAACAAAAAACACTGAAAAAACGTACGTTTTTGTGTGCAGTGGAGACATAGTCTAACCCAATAAACGACTGCAATTTTTTCATGTTTCTGTGCCCCAAAATTGATTTTAAAACAAACCCCAAACAAATGATGAACAGGGAAACAAAAATTTGCTCCCCCAAATTTTAAAGCTCCATCTTCCCTTGGGGAGGGGGGCCCACCAACATTTAGCCCTTTGGAAGGAAAAGTTTTAGAGAAGGCTACTTTTTCAAATTAGGTGTAAAATTGACATTGGGGAAAAAGTAGGTCTTTAAATTTTTTTATGAACGGGTAGAAAATAAATTTTGGGTTTCAGAAAAATAACATATCCCATGGGGGGCCCGATTTTTTTGGGCATTTGACAGTACAGGGTCCAAAATGATCATATAGCCCCTCCGAATCAAGAGGTGGAGTTCTGTAATTGTCTGTGCTTCTTTGTTGACATTGGTTGTTTGATACATTAGTAATAAACCCTTTAAACCCACATCTTTTTTTAAAGTTTTTGGGGTTTGGCAATACGCACCTAACATAAATCTCCCGAGGTTTAAACCCCTTTTTTATCTAACCTGTTCTTAGGTCATTTTCCCAAAATTAAACCCCCTTTGGGAATTATTTGAAAAACATTTTCTTCCCCAACTATAAACACTGATCCATTCAACAATTTCAAGTGCAAAAAACAAAAATTAGGGGTTGAAAAAAAGAAAAGGGGCACAGAATGTGAGAAACAGGGACTTTTTAAATCTATTTTTTTAACTATGCACCCTTTAATGTCCAAATTAAAGTTGGGGCCCAATTGTAGGCTTCTAACTACAGATTGCTGTAAAATCAAATAATTAAGATGGCGAATTTCTCAAAATTCGGTTGGGTTCCCTTGGGCCCAAATTTTTTCCGAAAAAATTTCGTTTGGGCCCCGAATTAACTTGGGCACAATCACGTTAAAAAACAGCTTTTTCCAGGCCCCCCCCAAAGCCGCGGGTGCTGTAGAATTTTTTGGGGGCCATGCTTAAAAAAACAGGGGAGTTTGGTTTTGGGCTAAATACAATTTTGTGTTTTAAAGTATGACACGCACATGACGCCCCGCTCTTGAATCGCTTCCAAAAAATCCCGGGAAATTTATGGGGGAAAAACTGACCAAAAAACGGAAGCAGAACGTACCCTGAAAAAGTCATGTGCAAAAGATAAAAAAAACAAACGAGAGCCCCGGTGGAACTTTAATTTGCCAGATGGTGGAGGGAGGGCGGCAGCCAAGCACATGATGACAGACAGTGGCACAATCACTTTCCCGGAAGGGAAAAAACATTCCCGGGCCCGAAAGTGGCACAATACCCCGTTTTGGAGGCCCGTGCAGCAGCATGAGGCAGGCGGGCCCAAAATTTAAAAATTTGGGGGAGCGGGCAAAAAAGGATAGGCCAAAAAGGGGGTAAAATACACAGTGTGGAGGGCACGGCGGGAGCAACAGCACAGCAAAAAGTCAACAGGGCAAATGACACAGTGGGGAGGCAGGGAGCAGCCACCTCAGCAGTGGGGTCCGACAGTGGCACAATACAAATTCTGGATTTGGAAAAAACAGGAGTGGCCCAAAAGTTTGGGGGGAAAGGGCAGCAGCCAGGGCAGCAGCATGAGGTCAGGCAGGGGCAAAAGACACAGTTTTGGGGGGCACACAGGAGTCAAACAGCAGCATGAGGTCAAAATTGGCAAAATTTACATTCGCGGGTGGCAAAAAGTTTTACCCACAAAAGCGTCAAATGACGGAGAGCGGAGGTCACGGGGGCCCACACAGGGGTCGGGCCCCAGTGGCACAATGACAGAGAGGGGAAAGGTTATGACAGGAGAAACCGCAGGGGGTAAGGGGATGGGGCCCACAAAAAACTTTCGGAGGGGGCCAAAACAGTACCGGGCCCGGGCAGATTTGGCAAAATTTACACTTTTTGGGATTCCCCCGGCAACAGCAAAGCACAGCAGCTTTGAGCACATAATTGGCAAAAATGACAGAGTTATTAGGTGGGTGGCAATACCACCCCTTTGGAAAAAAGACGGTTTTTAGGCAGAGGGAGAAAACTATCACAGATGTGTGGCATCAGGGGGTGGGGGAAACAAAATTTTGGGCTGGGGGCATTAGTTTGAACCCAGACGCCCGCCAAAGGGCAGGGGGTTTGGAGGAAATCCTGGCCGACCACCCCTGTTTCATCTTGACAAATTTCAGTGATCAAAAAATTTCCCGGGGAAAAGGGGGTTTTCCCTTGGGGTAACCCCCCCAAAAATGGCCCCCCCCCCCCCCCCGCCCCCCCCCCCCTGAACCCCCCACCCCCTTCTTTTGACCCCCCCCCCCCCCACCCCCCCCCCCCCCCTCCCCCCCCCCCCCCCCCCCCCCCGGGGGCCCCCCCCCGGGGCCGGGACCCCCCCCCAATCCCCCCCCCCCCCCCATTTTTCCCCCCCTCCCCCCCCCCCCCCCCAAACCCCCTCGGCAAATTTTCCCCCCGGCCCCACACATCCTTTTTTTGGGCTGCCCAGTAGCCCCGGGCGGACCCTTCTAACTGGGGGGCAGAGTCCCGTCCAAGTGGGCCCAACAACCTTTTTGGTTCAGGGAATCCCCCATGCCCCTGCGCTGCTGCTGGTTTGGGACAGCCCTCCTCCACTGGGCGGGGAAGGAAGCCCCTCATTAGTGACCCAACTTGGGTTTTCGCTGTTTGGAGCGGGTACTCCCTCCTCCCCCCCCCTTCCCCCAGCAGTTTGGGGCAGTAGTACGTGAGCGCTGGGGGAACCCCCCCGGTAAACCCTTTGAAAAGGGGAGGGCCCAAAGCCGCACATAGGAAAGGGGCCAACGATTACGGGGGGATTTCCCTATAGTATTTGAGTTTGTCTTCCCTCCAATAGCTGGGAAAAAGGCTCCCATTTGGAACCCGGGAGCGAGGGGCCCCAAAAAGGGTGGAGACCAAAGTTTAACCCCTGCCGTATGCTGACTATTCGCTGTTTACTACCAGGGAAAAAAAACAAGCTGCGGGAAAACTGCCAAGTACTCCCGGGGGGCTCCCGCCTCCTTTTTCCCCTGTAAACGCCATGGGCTTGGGAACAACTGCCTCCCTCTTCCTCATCTCCAAACCAACCCCCCAGCTCTCCTGGGGTCCTCCTCCTTGTCACCTGGGGGAGAAAAAACCCCTATTTCAAACCCGACAATGCTCTGCCCAAAAAACCTCCTCCTCCTCCCCCCTCCATTTCAGTCCCCACCCACCCCATTGGCCACGAGATTTTGTCCCCCACATCTCCCTCCCCTGCCCAACAGATTTTCAGCAAACTTTTCCAGGACATGAAGCAGTGAAGACGTTATTTACCCCTATCCCCGGCGGGCTGACAAAATTTAAAGTGGCCCCCGAATGGGCCCCAACAAACGGCAGGGGTCACGCATTAGCTGCCCCGGGGTACATAAAAAAATTTTCACCCGGGGAGTCTTCTGTCTCCTGGATCATCAAAAAAACGTTAAAGGCCTTTCCCCCCTGTTTTATAAAGTCGGTCCAACATTTTTCAAAAATGGAATTCCAGCGGGTTTGGAAAAATCGCAAAATCAGAGCGGTTGGGGGAGGCCGTTTTCCCCACCCTTAAAGGGAAATGAGGGGGGTTTCCCGGGTTTGTACAATGGAAAAAGTGGGATGCACAGTTTCCTGGCCCTTTTCAAATGTTCTGAAATCGGTGGAAGAAATTCAGGAACCTTTTTACAACCAGATTGAACACGGCGCCATCAGGGCCATGGACCAACCCCTTTCCCCGGGCAAACGCGGGCACCATGTTCCTCCCATTGTCCGTCACCATTTTTTCCCAAATTTTCAGTTTGGGGCGGAAAAAAGCCACACATCGATTTCTTGCTGCATTAGCGGAGCAGTTCCCCCCTGTTGACTTTGGTTCCCCAGGCAAGCTAGGGGTTTAAAACTGCTGACACCGCTGTGCCCCACACATGGGTATTATGGGGGCAGTACTTTTTGGAGGCGAGAAAGGTGGTGGGTGGTGGGGGGAGGAGGAGGCGGGCATTGGCGCAGGGCAGCCGTTTTTAAAAACGGGGAGGGGAAAGGGGGCGTCTCCGTCCAAGGGTTTTTGGTGTGCCTGGGGAGGGGAAACCCTTCACCAGGGGGGCCTAAAGGGCATGTACTGGCCCGGCCCAATTTTCAGCTCCCGACTCCGCGCTGCCGTTACCTTGGAACAAACCGATAAGCCCAAGGATGACCCACTTTCTTTTTTACATATTTATGAAGTGCGGTACGCCTTTTTGGAAAAGAAAAATTTCGGGTTGGAACTCTCCACTCGGTTTGGCACAAGCCAATTTGTTTTCCCGAATGGGGCAGAGCCACCCTTTGGAAAGGGAGGGACTGCAAATAAACCAAAAAAACTTGGACCCGGAGCACGGTCCCCTCTGCACCTTAGGATGGTTTTGGAAAGCATACTGTTGTCTCTTTTCAATCGCCTCCCTGAACGACCGGGTGGCGCCATATTACCCAGGGGCAGGGGCATCTGGACCGGGAGAGGATTTAAAAAAAAAAAACAGCTGGGCCCTTTTGCAGAGGTGGTGGAGCCTTTACGGCTAAATGGCATGCGTGCCCCTGGGCCCCCCCGCTTTCTGCTGCAGCGGCAGGGTGGCCCCCACATCTGACCACGTTCCCCCCAGGCCCCGGGTGGTTACCTTAAAGTGTTGACGCAGGGCCGTTTTTCCAACGTTTGCTCCCCGGCCACGCTTCACTTTCCCGCCCACAATTCTACATAAACCCATATTCGGCTCCTCCGGTGTCTTTTCAAAAACTGCCACACCGCCGAAATAGCTGTTTTTCCGCCAACGCTCCGCAATGAGTGACAAATGCCCCGCTTCCTCCTGAGGGCCCCCGTGCCGCTACGTCTTGGGGCCCGCGAACGGTTTTTCAAACCCCCGGGGCCCCTTGGCTCCCGACCTCACACTGCGCTACCCTCTGGGCCCACGGCCACACAACCCCCCCTTGCTGGGGCGCCGCTGCCTGACCCCGCAAGCTTACCCCTCTTCTCCTGACGATGATGAAGCCCTTGCCTTTACCCGGCTCCCAAGGGGGGTCGGCAAAAACATCATCTATTTGTGTTTTCATCGTCCCCTACTGTCCTCATCACCGGTTTTTGGTAAGGGCCCAGGCTGACCTCTCACCACAAGGGGCCTCCCATTCCACTCCCACAACTATACTTTGCCGCCTACTCAAGAAGCGGGGATATTGGCCCCCCTTTCTCGCTGCCAATAGCTGCCCGACTGCCCCCTCAAATTGTTCATCCTCGCTATATAGTGGCGCTGAGCCCAGACCACATATTGAACCCGGCTTTTGGGAAATGGATTTGGGGCCAGGGGGCCCGAGGACCCGGTTAGGGGCCCCTGACCCGCTCCCGGGCCCCTGCCAAATTAATGTTTTGGTTCTGAGGGTTCCCCCCGACTCTTGGGTGGGGTTGTCAAATGTCATCTGGGATGGGAAAAGGATGACCTAGTCCCCAAACCCAATTTAAAACCCTTGGGTTTTTGAAAAAACACACGGGCCCTAATACAGCGGGAGTTTTGGCCTCACCGGTGACCCCCGCGCGACGTCCCCCGCTGTCTGGGGACCTGGGCCCCTTTCAGAAATTTTTGGCCACGCCACCCAGTTCAGAGCCTGCCACCTCTCTGTCCCGACATACGTTTTTTCTAAAATGTACAACACTGTTTGGTGAAGCTACTGTATAAATAAATATACACCCCCGTTTTTTGACTCCAAATGAACCCAAATAACAAGCTTGGGTAACCCCCGGGTAAAAATTGCGCTCCCCCAAATGGCCAGGAAAAAATTTTCTTGAAAGTGTCGTTTAAAGCACTGGAGTTTTAACAAAATTTTAAAAAAACACAAACCCGGCCCCTTTAAATTTAACCCTTTGCTTTGGGAAATTTTGCAAAAAGAAAAATGTATATAATTTTGGTGTTGAAAAAAACGGTTTTATTTTTTTTCAGCAAAAGCAGCAAAACAACGCTTAATTAACCCCCGGAAGTAAATTGCCCCAATAGAAATTTAGGGCCCCCCAAACTAGTAGCTTGTAGCTGTTACAATGGTTTTATTTTCTACCCCCACACAACAAGAGATTTAAAAAGTAAAATTTAACCCTTTTCTTTTTGAATTAGGCTACCAAAAAAAAATATATATATTTGGCGTTGAAAAAACGGGTTTTTTTTTTTGTCACACAGCAGCAAAAAAACGCTTTAATTAACCCCTGGATTTTAAAAATTCGCAATAGAAAATTTTTAGCCACCCCAAACTAGTAGCTTTGTAGCGTGTTAAATGGGTATTTTCTACCCACAAAAACAAGAAAAAAATTGGGAATTAACCTTTTTCTTTTGATTTTGGGACCCAAAAAAAAAATAAATATTTTTGGGGTTTTAAAAAGACGGTTTTTTTTTGTCAGCACACCACAAAACCAAAGCTTTAAAAACCCCGGATGTAAATTGCGGCCCAAAAGAA
Source organism: Phyllomedusa bahiana (assembly GCA_025379985.1). Taxonomy (NCBI): domain Eukaryota; kingdom Metazoa; phylum Chordata; class Amphibia; order Anura; family Hylidae; genus Phyllomedusa; species Phyllomedusa bahiana. The sequence continues at coordinate 25,923 of JAODAL010043068.1, read as the reverse complement.
TTGAGCCCCCACAAACTAGTACTTTTAGCGTGTTAAAAATGGCGTTTTTTTTCCACCCCACACAACCCAAAAATAAAATTGGAAATTAAACCCTTTTCTTGTGAAATTTGGGCTACCAAAAAAAAAAAAAAAAAAAATTTGGGGTTAAAAAGACGGTTTTTTTTTTGTCAGCACCCAGCAAAAACAACGCTAATTAACCCCTGGATGTAAATTGCCAAAAAGAAAAGAGCCAAACCCCAAAAATAGTAGTTTTAGCGTGTTTACAATTGGGCGTAATTTTTTACCCACACAACAAAGAATAAAAAATTGGAAAAAAAACCCTTTTCTTGTGAAAATTTGGGAACCCCAAAAAAAAAAATATAAAATTTTCGGTGAAAAAAAACGGTTTATTTTTTTCAACAAACCCCAAAACAACGTTTAAATTTAAACCCCCGGATATAAAATTTTTCCCCAAAAAAAGGGGCCACCACAAACTATAACTTTGAACGTGTTACAATGGCGTATTTTCTACGCCCCACAACAAGAGATAAAAATTTTAATTAACCTTTCTTTGAATTTTCTACCAAAAAAAAAAAAATAATTTTGGGGTTGAAAAAAAACGGTTTTTTTTTTGTCAGCAAAAAACCAGCAAACAACGCTTTAAATTTAACCCCCGGATGAAATTGCGCAAAAGAATTGAGCCCCACAAACTAGTACTTTGTAGCGGTTAAAAATGACGTATTTTCTACGCCACACAACAAGAAAATAAAAAATTGGGAATTAACCCTTTTCTTGTTAATTAGGCTACCAAAAAAAAAATATAATTTGGGGTTTTAAAAAGACGGTTTATTTTTGTCAGCACAGCACAAAACAACGGGTTAAAAAACCCCTGGGGTAAATTGCCAATAGGGAAAAGGGGCCACCACAAACATAGCCTTTTTAGCGGGGGGTTACAATGGCGTATTTTTTCTACCCACACAACAAAAGATAAAAATTTTAATTAACCCCCTTTTCTTGGAATTAGGCTACCAAAAAAAAAATATATAAATTTTGGGGTTGAAAAAACGGTTTTTTTTTTTGTCAGCACACCCCGCAAAACAACGCTAAAATTAAAACCCCCGGGGGTAAATTCGCAATAAATTTTAGCAGCCAAAAAAGAATGGAATTTTTTTTGTAAAAACGCTTTTTTCTTTTAAAAGAATACAACAGGAACGGCTTAGATTTCCCCCTTGATAATTGAAAATTAAAGCAGTTTCAGTGGCGCACACGGATTTCAGATCCAAAACCCCAAAAAAAACAAAATAGAACAATTTAGAAACATCTCTGAGACAACTGAGACACCCCACAAAAATCGCTGTGTAAAAATCAGTTCTTCCCGAAAGCGCTAACACCCGCAGCCCGCCCTTCCCTGTCATTTCAGTGAAGGAGTGTGAGCCCCAGCGGCGCGCTCGGGGCCTTTTTTAGTTCGGGACTCACAGAAACCCCCCGGTTCCCCCTGATTTGGCTTCATCTCTGCACATGTCATGCAGGCTATGCCCTTCTTCCTCCCAGAGTGCTTTGCCCCATGTAACGCCATGTGCTCGCAGCCATTTTATCAATGAAAAGCACACTTCGTTCCCGCGAATCACCCCAAAGTTCGATTTCGTTACAAACCGAAGTTTTCCTGAAATTCTAAACGAATTCCACTTCGTTAGAATCGATTCGCCCATCTCTATCTATAATACGTCTTAAATGGGTTAGTTAAAGGGAGTCAGAGTCTAGCTCAAGGAAGAATGCATTGTTATTCAAACTGTGCATATGCATGCATACATATGTATACACATATGTGTATATACATATGTATACATGCCTAGGGCCCACCAGAGGAGTTGATTCTAGGGGTAAAACCCTAAAGCTACTGTACTTTGCCTCCCTCCCTCTGCCACCTGTGTGGTGCCCCTGCCCAGTTTCGCTTCAACTTATACAGATTAGTGTAATGACACACAAACCTGTAATCAAGATAAACTGCTGGGGCTTCTGAGTCTCCCTCAAGTAAATGCAGTAGGACACCAGGTGGTAAACATAAAAAGTCTAAAGATATTTGTCCCCTTCATGATACATTTTACATGAATAAGCACTCGCTGGGGTAGATGCTGAGGAGGATGGCAGCATGAAGGTGCAGGGACATGAGGCAGCTAGCTGGGTGAGAGAAAGAAGGGTAGAGGAAAAAGTGACAGGGAGGCTAGTCCTGATCTAGCACACCCCAACAAATTTGCAAGATTGGGGGATGAGGGGGATGTCAGTTCACCTGTTTGCTTCATAAGGTGGGGAATAGAAAGCACAGGGTAGGCTAAACAGGTGGCTTGTAGTTGGGAACTCCAATAAAAGGGGAACAGACAGGGCAATCTAACAGAAAGACCGGAATCATCGAACAGTAAAGTTGTTTACCTGGGCCTCAGTTTGACATATTGTGGATCGGATTGAGAAATTACCTTTTGGGGGGGTTGTGAGAATCCAGCTGTCACGGTGAACATTGGCAAAGTTAGAGTAGGTTGGAGTGTCCTTAAAAACCATTGCAGGGGCTTAGGCCAAAACTCAAGGCAAGGGCTTCCAAGATAGTATTTTCATAAATATTACCTGTACCATGAGCCACACCAGAGAGATGAATAAGTGGCTCAAAAACTGGTGTAGGAAAGAAGTATTTGGGTTTATGGAGAACTGGGCCGACTTCTATCTTGGCTACAGATACAGACTCTTTGCTAGGATGGGCTGCGCCTAAAGGGGGAGGGAGCAGCTGTGTTTGGGGGCAAAATGGCCAGAAATCGGAGGAGTTAACTAGGATTGGGGAAGGACAACTACACATATAGCGTGCAAGATAGTTAAGAATAGAGTTTGGGAATTACTTGCACGCCGACCAATACCAGGAGTCTCATCAACGAAATAAATGAACTAGAATTGTTTATTGCTGAAGAAAAATATGACATAGTGGGGATAACTTACACATGGCAGCATTCTCTCCGAAGAAGAAACCCCGGTGGGGGAAGGCCCTTTCACTACTCTATCTAAGAAGAGCTCCCGTATGCCACCGCCCCAACCCTACTCTTGTATAGATGCTTTTTATGAAACTGTTGTTGGTGAACTTAAACGTTTGGACTCAAAAATTCGGGGTCCTAATAACCTGTCAAGAAAGGAAAGACTAGCTTTGAAGGATTTGGAAAGGGATAATTCCATCGTAATTAAGGCCGCAGATAAGGGGGGTAATGTGGTAATAATGGATGTTGCCCAGTACCAACAAATGTGCCTTGATCTCCTACAGGATAGGACCTGTTATAAGATACTAAAAAAGGATCCTACACCATCTTTCCGATTGGAACTAAAAGGGATGTTGGACGAAGCTCTATCTAATAGGATTATTAGTAAATCTGAGTATGACTTCCTGTTGCCGGAATTTCCTAGGGTGGCGACGTTTTACGGACTGCCTAAAGTGCATAAGGGAACCACCCCCTTAAAGGGGAGACCTATCGTTTCCGGAATAGGGAGCCTTACCCAAAATCTGGGGATCTATATAGATAAAAATTTGAGAGATTTTGTTATGACTTTGCCCTCATACATAAGAGATACTGCGGACTTACTCTTGAAACTAGAAGGTATAGTAGTGGATCAAGATACGCTACTCTGCAGTATAGATGTAGAGGCACTTTACTCCTCTATACCCCACGAAAAGGGCCTCCAAGCTGTTAGGTACTTTCTGGAGTCTAGAGGTATTCAATTTAGATGCCATAATGAATTTATTCTGGCATTATTGAAGTTCTCTCTGGAGAGGAACACCTTTGTATTTGATCGCAAGATCTACCACCAGTGCTCCCACGTACGCCAATGTGTTCCTGGGCTGGTGGGAGAGTACAACTATCTTTGGTGAGATAGGAGATAGATGGTCTGATAATATCCTTTTATGGACCCGGTTTATCGACGACATTTTTATTTTGTGGAGGGGGAGTGGTTCATCCTTTGAAATATTTGCAGATTCTCTTAATCAAAATGACATTGGTCTAAAGTTTACCTATGTGTGGAATGAGTTCACACTTCCATTCCTAGATGTGAGCATCTCTAAGAATCCGGATTTCTCTCTAAATACTAAAGTATATAGGAAAACTACGTCCACCAATAGTCTCCTCAGATGGGATAGCTGCCATCCGAGATCCTTGGTGAGAGGTATTCCGCGGGGACAGTACCTTCGGTTGAGGAGAAATTGTTCTGACATAACCACATTTAGACAGCAAGCTATGGATCTAAAAAACAGATTCTGTAATAGGGGCTACCCAGAAGGGCCCCTTAAAGAAGCTTTTCAGAAAGCCCTGAAAGAGGATAGGGTTAACCTACTGGTCCCCAAAAACAAGAATGAGTCCCTCAGCATCGAAAGGAATGATTTGCGTATCATTGGGGAGTTCAGCTCTAATGTATATCAGATTAGGGACATTCTAACAAGATACTGGAATGTCCTCTTACAGGATGAAGATCTAAGAGCTATTTTACCTGCTTCTCCCAGTATTACATATAGAAAAGGACGTAGCATTGGGGACCGTCTGGTGAAAAGTCATTTTTGTGCACCCCCTCAAAGGGAAACTTGGCTTAGTAGACAGCCAGATGGCTGTTTTAGATGTGGAAAATGTAAATTTTGTTCTTTTGTTGTAAATTGTAAACAATTCGAGAGTAGTAAGAGCGACCGGATTTATAATATTAGAGGATTTATAAACTGTCTTTCTGTTGGAGTCATTTACTTAGCCACCTGTCCCTGTTGGCTAAATTACGTTGGCAAGACCAAGCGAGAGTTTAGGCGAAGGATAGGGGAACATGTAGGTGATGTTAAAAGACATATGGACACACCTATCGCCAGACATATTTGGGACAAACATGAAGGGAAGGTAGAGTGTGTCAAGTTTAGAGGGATTGACATCGTTAAACCCCCCTTTAGGGGGGGGATTGGGATAGGCTGATTCTCCAAAGGGAGACCCAATGGATTTACAGATTGGACTGCGTGTATCCACGTGGACTTAATGAATCCCTCTCGTTTGCATGTTTCATATAAAGAGGTCTGTTACTGACACTTGTTTCTTTAAAATTATGGACTGGTAACCTCTTGCTTCTATTTCTGGAATCTATTTTTCTTTGTTATTATTATTCTGCCTATAAGCATAGAAGTATTTCTCCCTTGGTATTTGCCATGTACGCCATTACTCTTACTGATTGGAGTAACTATGTTCCCTTGCCTACAAAAGCGTTTGGTCCATACTTATCATCTGGATTCTATTGTTAAATTGAAACTAATATACTATTTGATATATGTAAACTCATCTAGTATCTGGCATAATGTGTTTATGCTGAGACCTAATTACACTTCAAGGCAGGCTCATTTTGCAGATTTATACGTAATCTATCTGCGCCACCTCTGTCTACTATAACAGAGGATAACTGCCGATATCCATTGGCGCTAGTGGTTGGTGCAGGCGCCAATAAGTGTGCCGACTCGGATGGTGCTGTAGTGTTGTTGCATATGGATGTCTGCACACGAGCAGGTGAATTCCATGGCCTTGGCTGCCTGCTGCTGCTATCTGTGTGTGCGCGTCGCTCCGTACGTTTGCTCGGCGCCATCGTTGAGTGTCCGCGCATGTGCGGTAGCGGCCGATATCACCGGCGGCCATTTTTGTATTTCCGCGCATGCGCTGTGGACTTTTTCGGACGCCGAGTGCACTCAGTGTGTGGAGGATTTGAATGGCGGTCCGTTTGAATCCAGGGTTGGTATGGACGCATAGGTTTAGTGGAACTATGTAAGTGGGCGGTAATATAGCCCTTGATGGGGATATCCCACCCTATAAATAGGGGGGGAGGGCTCTTTATCCCTGTGGGACAGTGAACACCTTATACGAAAGGGGTACCCACCGGGGAGCACACTAGCTGTGATATGCTGGTCAGGTATGTAGTTTGGCATTCATTATATTTTCCATTTGCTATATACAGTTTGCTCTCTGCAAATGGAGGGTTATGATTTGTTTATATCAATCCTCCATATGTCCTTTATTTTCAGGCACACCAGCCTAATGTGAAGATTATGATCCTCTCATCAGGTATTATGTACTTAGTCCATGTTTTACATCTGAAATATGGTAACTAGTGGTTTGGCATTTCTTTTGTCTTTAACCCCATTGATAAATCCCTGAGATTGGGATGAAACGTTGCGTCTGGGGATTCATGTGCTGACCTATGGGGATTCATATGCTGGATGAGGTGTTATAGTACATTTATCCTCTTTTGGCAGTGATCGGCTATTGACATCTACTATAATATCTTTATGTAGATATATTTGTGACATTACATTTTGATTATAGCCGTGGACCTATTTATATACCTATTCTCTTGTCTATTACCTTTTTTCCAATTTGAAGGTAGAGGAACTGACCAAAGTCCTCTATTGTTATAGACTTAGGGATTTTTGTTAGGGACAATTAGTACCCACCATTGCAGGGTCGCCCTTATCGGGGCGGGTTCTCTGTATCAGGTAGATAATAGGTATTTTGGTAGGGACTTGTTAGGTTTAAGCTCCTTTGATTGATACATACTCTTTGTATATTGTCCCATATTATTTATTCACTCTTAGAGGTGTTTTTCATTTTGATTTTTGAAATAGTATTTTAGAGATATTGATTAAAAGTTATATTTTAAAGGGAATTGTTCTGATTGGGTATTATTTTTGACTATATTCCTTTTTTCATCACTTGGGAGGTTTTTGGATCTACTGATCTAGCACACCCCAACAAATTTGCAAGATTGGGGGATGAGGGGGATGTCAGTTCACCTGTTTGCTTCAGTAAGGTGGGGAATAGAAGCACAGGGTAGGCTAAACAGGTGCTTGTAGTAGGGAACTCCAATAATAGGGGAACAGACAGGGCAATCTGTCAGAAAGACCGGAATCATCGAACAGTATGTTGTTTACCTGGGGCCTCAGTTTGACATATTGTGGATCGGATTGAGAAATTACTGGGTGGGGCTGGTGAGAATCCAGCTGTCACGGTGAACATTGGCAAAGTTAGAGGTAGGTTGGAGTGTCCTTAAAAACCATTGCAGGGACTTAGGCCAAAAGCTCAAGGCAAGGACTTCCAAGATAGTATTTTCATAAATATTACCTGTACCATGAGCCACACCAGAGAGATGAATAAGTGGCTCAAAAACTGGTGTAGGAAAGAAGTATTTGGGTTTATGGAGAACTGGGCCGGCTTCTATCTTGGCTACAGATACAGACTCTTTGCTAGGGATGGGCTGCGCCTAAAGGGTGAGGGAGCAGCTGTGTTGGGGACAAAATGGCCAGGAAATCGGAGGAGTACTAGGGACTGGGGAAGGACAACTACACATATAGCGTGCAAGATAGATAAGATAGAGAGTTGGGAATTACTTGCACGCCGACCAATGCCAGGAGTCTCATCAACGAAATAAATGAACTAGAATTGTTTATTGCTGAAGAAAAATATGACATAGTGGGGATAACTTACACATGGCTGGATGAGAACGACGACTGTGCAGTTAACTTAAAAGTGTTACAGTTCATTTAGAATAGATCATAAAAACCAGAATGGATAGGTGTATGTCTTTATTTAAAATCCTGTCTCAAGCAAACACTAGGGGAAGATACAAGAAGTTAACATGTGGAATCATTATGGGTAGATATACATGGGGGTAATAACCATTATAAAAGTCTATTAGGGGTCTGCTATAGCCCACCAAATATAACAGAGCCCATACAAGATGTATTCTTCAGACAAATAAATGATGCAGCTAATTGTAATGAGGTTGTTATTATGGGCAACTTCAACTACCCAGATGTAAATTAGGAAACTGAAACCTGTGTCTCTCATAGAGGAAACAGGTTTTTGTCAATAACTAAAGATAATTATCTTTCTCAACTTGTGCAGGAGCCAACTAGAGGAAAGGCCCTTCTGGACTTAATATTGACCTGACAGAGTAACAAAGATTCAGGTTGCTGGGGGACATAGAAAATAGTGACCACAATATAATACATTTCCATTTATTCTTCAATAGAGTATTTTGTCAAGGAGACACAAAAATATTGAATTTCAGGAAGGCTAATTTTAATCAGCTTAGAGAGGCCCTAAACCACATTGACTGGGACAAGGTCTTTAAAACTAAAAAAACAGATAGTAAATGGGAGATTTTTAAAACATATTAAGCACACACTATGAGAGGTATATACCTTATGGAAATAAAATGACTAGAAACAGGAAAAAAACAATGTGGATCAACAGAGATGTAAACAACAAAAATAAAGCATTTAAACTACTTAAACAGGAGGGCAGTGAAGAGTTACTAAAAAGCTATTAGGAAAAAAAAATAAATATGTAAAATAATGAAAAAGACAGCAAAGACAGAAAGGCAGATTGCCAAAGAGAGTAAAACTAACCTCAAAATATTTTTAACTATATAAATAGTAAAAAGATTAAAACTGAAAATGTTGGCCCTTTAAAAAGTAGCGAGGGATGGATTGTAGAGGGAGATGAGGAGAAAGCAAATCTATTAAACAATTTTTTCTCCTCTGTATTTACTGAGGAAAATGACCTTCCTGATGATGGGCAAAGGCATGAGGCAAACTCCACCTTAAATGTTTCTTGTCTAACCCAGGAAGAAGTGCTTAAAGGGGGTTATCTCACTACAAGAATTGCTTTTTATGTTAAAGATCTTGCAAAAACAAGTCACTTTGCAATATGTGTCCATTAACAGTATCCTACCCATTCTGAGATATCTTGTATGGGTTGCATCAGTTACTCAGGTCGCTATAGCTACAGACCTGATCAATCTCTCATGATAGGCTGCAGCACTGGTCGCTATAGCTATTGACCTGGCTTCTACTGCAGCCTAGTAGAAGACAATAAACACGCCCCTGAATTCAAAATTAAACCAAGAAAATATGACTGAGGTAAGATGAATCAATGTAGTGAGACAACCCCGTTAAGAAGATTAAAATAAAGACAAGTCACCAGGTCCTGATGGCACCCCCCGTGTCCTAAGGGAGTTAAGTAATGTGATATGCATTCCCCTGTTCTTAATATTTATGGACTGTATAATAACAGGGTATGTCCCAAAGGATTGGTGCATAGCAAATATGGTGCCAATATTCAAAAGGGGGTTAAAAAGTGATCCTGGAAACTAGAGGCCGGTAATTTTAACCTCTGTTGTAGGTAAAATATTTGAAGGTTTTCTGAAAGGTGCCATACTGGAGTATGTCGCTGAAAATAAATGTATACAGTAACTCCATTCCAGCATTGGTTTATGAAAGGTCGGTTCTGTCAAACTAATCTCATCAGCTTCTATGAGCAGGTTAGTTCTAGACTGTATCAGGGTGAGGCGTTGGATGTCATATATCTACATTTTTCTAAAGCATTTGATACTGTGCCACATAAGAGGTTGGTTAGTAAAATGAGAATGCTTGGACTGGGGGAAATTGTTTGCAAGTGGGTAAGTAACTGGCTCAGTGACAGAAAACAAAGGGTGGTGAGTAATGGTATATACTCAGACCTCTTTTACTAGTGGGGTACCACATGGCTCAGTATTGGGCCCTATTCTCTTTAATATTTTCATTAATGATCTTACACATGGATTGCACAGTAGACTGTCAATCTTTGCAGATGATACTAAGTCTTGTAAAGTAATCAAAACAATAGAGGTTGATGTTTTATTACAAAGGGATCTGGTTAAGTTGGAGGCCTGGGCAGAGAAATGGCAGATGAGGTTTAACACAGATAAATGCAAGGTTATGCACATGGGGACAGAAAAATCAATTCCATGATTACTTGTTAAACGGAAAAATGCTGGGAATAAGTGACATGGAGAAGGACTTGGGAATCCTGGTGGACAGTAAACTTAACTGTAGCAGCCAGCGTGAGGCAGCAGCTGCCAAGGCAAATAAGCTCATGGGGTGTATTAAAAGAGGCATAAATGCACACAATGAAAGCATCATTTTCCCATTATACAAGTCACTGGTCAGACCACACATGGAATATTGTGTACAGTTTGAGCATCAGTGCACAGGAAAGACATTGTAGAGCTTGAATAGGTTCAAAGGTGGGAAACAAAAATAATAAAAGGACTAGGTGGACTGCAATACCCAGAAAGATTAGCACGATTAGGGTTATTTAGTTTAGAGAAAAGACAGCTTCGGGAGGACATAATATAAATGTTTAAATATATTAAAGGTCAATATAGAGATCTCTCCCAAGATCTATTTATACCCAGGATTGTATCCAGAAAAAGGGGCATCCTCTACATCTAGAGGAAAGAAGGTTTCTACATAAACATATGGTAGAAAGGAATTCTATACTGTAAGAGCAGTGAGACTGTGACTGATGATCTCCGGAACAAAAACCACTCTCGGTCGTCCAGGACACTCCTCATCATTGGTGCTAAAGTGGCGCATTTTAAATTTGGCAACCCAGTTCTTAACTGTAGAATATGAAGGGCATTGACCCCCAATGTCTGCGACATATCACCATAAATATCCTTCGTGGACTTTCCTTGCAGAAACAAGAATTTTATCACTCCTCTGCTCTCATTTGCTGTGAGTATCGCCTTAGACTTCGCCATTTTGTTTTCCGACGTGCCTAGAACACTGTTGCCATAAGCTACAGACACAAAATTTTGAAAACATATATTAGACACATATGGCTTTCATGTGATGTAACATTCGTTACCATAGAAACAAAAAATGAACACAAAGCCAAAGACTTATCAGCAGCCCCTCGTATATGCCCACTTTATCTATAGAGAGCCCTCTGATTGTTAAAAATAAAAATAAAAAGTTATTCAACTGTAAGGGGTTATGCTTGTGTTGGGATGTTGACAATAGTTGGTTGCCATTGTAAACCTGGGAGTAGGATGGCAAGCTTGAGGGGGAAGCTGCAGTTGGTAACAGTTGAGAGTCAGAGTGACAGTTGGGACTTTTAGGGTATGTTCACACGGCTTATCCACGGCGTGTATACCGCCGTGATAATTGGCATGTCACTTTCTCCCCGCTCGCTGTATTTCGCGAGCGGGGAGAAGAGACGGAATCCATAGTTCTCCATGAGAACTCTGGATTACCATAATGACTGGGACGAATTTCACCCGTAATTCGCGCAGTACGCCGTAAAATATGGGCTGAAATCCGTCCTAAAATAAGCCGTGTGAACATAGCCTTAGGGTGAGTAGCGAATCAGGAGAGATGAAGGGTCTGGAGGTCAGGCAGACAGTTATAGGACGGAGGCTGTCAGCCCCATAGTAGTTAGGAGTATAAGTATGTTTGGTGTATATAGTTCTAGTTGAAAGCAGTAAGTTAAGGGGACCCCTGGCTATTCAGGTGCCAATAGACAGGGCAGGCCGAGGCAGAAGAGAGCAGCTGACATAGAGAAAGTGGAGATCCGGACAGAGTGAACCCTGATGAGAGTCAGACAATCCAGAATTACAGGTGGGCAGTTTGAGAGACTGCCGGAAAAGTCAAGGGACCCATTAAGGTGGACAAAGTGTGTCCTGTGTCGCCAGGCACCAGCACCTTGCACAGCTGGGCTGGGACGGGGGTCAGCGCCAGTGCCAGAACCTTGCACAGCTGGACTGGGTTGGAACCAGAAAGGGGTTGAGAGAGTCGCCAAGTGTCCTGAGAAAGAGGATCTAAAATGTGTTTAAGAGACATGTGCCTTGCTTCATAACTATGTAACATCCACAAGATAAGTACCGTGAGTAAAGCCTGAAGTTCCCCAGAATACTTGTGTCGTCTGCTGTTATTGATGCTGGTGCATCACACCTCCACTACACGCCTAGTACTTCTCGTATCTCCGCAATAAGTACCATCTCATAACATGCACATGTTTTACACACCTCTCCCTATTCCCCACCAAGCAACTTGATTCGGGAGCTTGCTTCTAGGGTGGTGGGCATAACATAACCTACACCAAGACACTATTCCTGGCGTCCCCTAGACCAAAAGCCTCAGGCCTAGACTTTTGGCCGAGAAGACCTGGCAGTGCAGATGGCATGATTGATACATCACGCCGCCTGCACTGCTTACTACTGTGGGTCATAGACTTTGCCTGTGATCCACTGTAGTCAGCAGACATAGTTTTTAACTGTATGCACGTTCCAAGGATGCGCATACAGTTGGAAACATGCCATGAGCTCGGGGCCCACTAAGATGCCGGTAATCTTTAGGTGTGCCTAAATGGCAAAACATGCAGAGCTTAGGACCCACCAGAATATTACTGGCATCCCAGTAGACACCAAACTCCATGTCATGTTTCTAACTGTATGCGCTCCTCAGGATGTGCATACAGTTAAAAACTGGAAGTATATGTGTCAGTCCCGGGGCCCTCCGAAGAATCTTCCAGTGTTCCGGTGGGCCAGTCTGACACTGTGTATAGTCCAAGATGTAGACTGGTGAGCCTTGTGGTTACTGGGTAGGTAGAAGAAGCTGCTTTATGCATCACCAATGGAAGGGTGGGGACCAGTTGAGATTTAAAAAAAAGGATGGGTTAAGGGATAATACATTTCACATAATTTGTCTAAGTGGTGTTAAATCTTTAGATTTATGGCCAGTGTCCCACCAGAGGAGTTGATTATAGGGGCCCACTCCAAAGCTACTGTACTGTGCCCCACTGCCTCTGGTGCCCTCGCTTCAACTTATACAGACTGGAGTGATGGCATCCTCACACTACCCTTTAATCAAGATGGGGCGCTGAGGTTTCTATGTCTTCCTTTCCAAATTGCAGCAGGAAGATATTTGGGTGTTCCGCCCACCCTGACTTATACCTTTTATACAAATAAACATGCTTAACCAGATATAATTCCAAGTACTAAGTAGAACAACACTAAATGGTCCTACATTTACCAAGTAGCACCACTACACACAACCAGAATCCCAAGGCCAATCTTATCAACAATGCCACTAAAACCAAATACCCCCACATCTTGAGCAAATATCATCATCACCACATAGTAGCTGAATAATACCACTACATATCATTACCACAGTGACTGAATAATACTACCACATCATGATCTCATATCACCACCACATAGTGACTAAAAAATACCACCACATATCATCACCACAGTGACTAAATAATACCACTCACATCATGACCACATATTATCACCACATAGTTACTAAATAATACCACCACATATTATCACCAAATAGTGACTGAATAATAGCACCACATATCATCACAACACAGCGACACAATAATACCACCAAATATCCTCACATGGTGGCTCAATATTACCATTATACTATGACCAATATTGCCACCATAAAGTGGTAGAAACCAGTAGCATGCAGTAGTTTTGCACACATATCTAAGAATTCACAGAAGACATCTTCTCTGATGAGCCATTCCATTCTCTGATGTTATTTTCTTTCCTTTCTCTTCTCCATCGGGTCCAGGCTGCCATGACGACTTCTCCCGACCACAACTTATGCTTGCAGAATTTGCCACACAATCGTCTTCGACTCCTCACTTTTCCAGCACTTCCGCACCAATTCCCACCTATGTATATACACCCCATCTATAGTGTCCCCAATGGTAATAATGACCTGCTAGTGCCCCAGACAGTAAAAGTGCCCCCCAAATGCTTATGGGACTCCCGTTTGTGTATGACATTTTAGCCTTCTTTTACATCCTCATATATTAGGTAAGTAAACCCCCAATATAGTAGGTAGGCATACCGCCAGAATTCAGTAGGCAAAAAGGTAAATCCCGTTTTAGCTAGGTGCATAGGCCTCCTGAACATAGGTATATAGGCCCCATATAGGTAGGTACACAGGCACCCTGTAGGTAGGTGTAAAGATACCTTTTTATGTAGTTATAAAGACTACATATGTATAGACCCATGTAGGTAGGTGTATGGGCTCCTGTACGTATGTAGGCTCCCTGAAGATAGATTTGTAGGCTCCCTGTATGTAGCTTTAAAGACCCCCTGTAGGTAGGTATAGACCCCTGTAAGTAGTTATATAGGCCCCTTGTAGGTAGGTAGACCTTTGTACATAACTGAATAAGCCTCTGTAGGTAGGACCCCACTAGGTAGGTAAATATACCTCCTGTAATTAGTTATGTAGACCCCCTATAAGTAGGTACAGACCTATGTTGGTAGTTATAGAACCCTACAGGTAGTTAGGTAAATAGAGACCCTGTAGGTATATAGGCCCCTTATAGTTAGGTAGACTCCTTGTAGGAATATAGGTCCCATTTACATAGATGTATAGAGCCCCTGTAGCTATATATAACCCATGTAGATGTAGAAGACCCACTTAGGTATAAAGAGTCCCTGCAGTTTCTCAGTCCATAGGTATCAAGTCTCAGTATTGGCTGACTATGTGTTAACTCTTCCCACATTGCAAATGAACAGAACATATTATATTAAACAATTTAAGCTGAGTTTAACAATGTAAAACAGTAAAGAAGTACATAGCAGAGTGTCTAAGGCTGTGTTATATGGGGGGAGAGTGAATCTAACAGCTACAGACTGGGAGAGGATCATAGAGAGCTCAGATAGCCTTTATTACACAGACAGCACCTAAGAGAGTTTCAGTTTCATTTTTACACAGCTCAGAGGGGACTGCAGGCAGCCAATCACAGCCCACAGAGTGTGTCCCGCACATGGCGCGTATCCCAACCAGAGCTGAACTAAATATCAGGCAGTCAATCACAGCAAAGGGGTGTGGCCCAATCCCAGGCTTCAGATTTATCTCTAGACATTTACAGATTAGGCTAATAGCTGCTATACTAAATGATTTAGGTAATACAAACCAAATGCAAAAGTGCTTATTTTTACTGTCTCCATCATTACAGATATAATCTAGTAGTGAGAAAACCCCTTTAGGTTCATGCATCTGCAAGTACGGACCTGCTACTGTGCTAGCAGCAGATAAAATACCAGCTTTCTGACATCAGTGAACTAACAAAGGCGTCATGACCATCTTAGATCAATGTGTATAGCTGAGGGTGAATATGTAAGGGGGCACTGTGGCTCTCACTATGTAATCAAGGGCACAAAGTAGGAAGTGATTTGGGAGTGTAATCTTAATGGGTAATTTTAAAGTGGGGTGTGCATCAGAAAATATTATGCTTTCTACATGTTATTTCCCTTAAGCAATTACTCATAAGTAGGCAATTATGTCTTAGCTTCTAAGTATAGTAAGGAGTTAGCACATTTCAGAAAGTAACCTGATGTTTAAAATGTATTATAGCTGATCTATAAAGTTTGATGTAAAAGTGATGCAGTTGTGCATACCAACCAGAATTTTATGACTCGTTAAGAATATTAACATCTTATAAGCTGTGAAGTTCTTGCATGAATGTTTTGCTAAAAGGTGCCTTGAAATTGAAAAGGGATCCACCTGTTCCTTGGAGCACTAACTATGTTCAGAGATACAGGAGGCTGACGCGGACGGGTCCACAGGGGTGCAGGGAAAACCCACGGTGGGCCCATGAGCTTGGGGGGGCCTGAAGCTGTATTTTATGGAGAAAGGAAAAAGAGAGACAGAATTAAGAGGCAGAGTGCAAGAGTCAAGTACAGTAGCTGTATGGTGGGCCCCAAGAATCAACTCCCCGACTGGCCCCCAAGAATCAACTCCACTGGTGGCTCCCAAAAATTAACTTCACTGGTGGGTCCTAAAAGTCAACTTGTAACGGATGTGGTAGTGGATCCTCTGAGCCACCACAAGCGATGGTTTAAGCCACGCCAGGGAGCGGAGTCTAAGTAGGTCCGGTTTTCACCAGAGCCCGCCGCAAAGCGGGATATACTTGCTGCGGCGGATTACTACCAGGTCGCTACCCCTGACGTGCCTTGCTTGCGGTGGCAGTCGAGGTGTTGCACGGTACAGAATCGTGAAGCAGGCTCGTATTCGGGGACAGGCAGAAGGTCAGTGCAGGCGGCAGTGGATCGTAGTCGGGGACAGGCAGAAGGTCAGGACAGGCGGCTATGGTTCGTGGTCAAGGGACGGAGGCAGAAGGTACGGTACACGGTAATCAGAACAAGACACTCTGGAACGCTTCCTCTCTAGGCTTCCTCACCTGCGTGCTGTCCCGTTAAATTTTCCTGTAGTGCCGCGCGCGCTGGGACGGAAACAGGAGCGTGGTGAGGTAAGTGGGACCCAGAGCCGCCGGGCTGCGGCACCGGCCGCAGCAGGAAACGCTGCGGCGTTGCGGGTGTGCCTACGACCCGACACGGGTGTCGCAGGGACACCCGTAACACAACTCCATTGGTGGGTCCAAAAGTTAACTCCATTGGTGGGTCCCAAGAATCAATTCCACTGGTGGGCACCAAGAATCATCTCCACTGGTGGCCCCCATATATAATTTCCACTAGTGGACCCCAAGAATCAACTCCACTGGTTGGCCCCAGACACTTCAGTCCAACACAGGCAGACAGGGTATAGCCAGCCTTGCATCGTCCACCACAGACTTACAGCTGAAGCTGGAGGCCTTTAAGCTTTACAGATATAGGTGCCCCAGTCATAGGTAATAGGTTTTGGGTTTTCTTTACAACTTTATGCAGTCTTCATCTGTAAATGGATGTGCTGCAGTACGACCAAGCCCGGCAGGTGTGCAGCACAGGGTAAAAATATTGGAAAGTGCAGTCATAGGAGAGGCTTATGCTGGATAGGTCACATGTCTAGGGAATGTATAAGTGGAAGACGCATGCTGGATCTGTCATGATGATCTGTTGTTGCCATGGGCAGTAAAGCTAAATGAATGCTGATGAAAAATCACAATTGTGTTTTAATAAAATGGTTAATTTACCAAAGTAATTTGACTACAGTAATAGCCTAGTCACTCAGGTGACTGGTTCTTTTTCTGACAATTGTAATTTTGGCCTAGAAGCTGGGATCTGAGACAAAAAAGTTCTGAATAGACAGGCAAGTTAATAAATGTTGTGTATTAAAGAAGTGAGACATCTTACTGGTGTAAAAATCATTGAAAGCACAGTTAATGTAAATGCGTGCTGTAGCAATAGTTATAATAAGCATTGCTACCTAGCAGAACTTGAAAAGTAGAAAACTATCTTGCTCAAAATGCGTACTTGCTATTATGCTATTATAATTTGAATTCGAGTTTCGTTTTTATTTGATACACATTGTGGTTCTGGAGCAAACATTTTGCTTTTTAAGTTTTGCCTTCCATCTGAATCTGAAAGGTTTTCTATGAATCACCCATTACATCAGACACTGAATATGAAAACCATGTGTTGAGGTGAACATTTCTTCAACTTTTTTTATTGCTACCATTTTAAAAATATTTTACATATTAAGATACAGTAGACTAAAGATTTCCTTTTATTTAATTCACAGCAACTTTCTTTTTTAATTTTAACATTGCTTATTCAGTAAAAAGGAAATCAGATGTGTAAATAAAAACATAGGGCAACAAATGAGCATAGAATCATTTTCACACATTAGTATTCTGCACGGTATTTTACCTCAGTGTTTGTAACACAAAACTAATATTAAAACAGAGAAAAAGTATGGTAAGATTTGTATCTTACATAGTTACATAGTTACATATAGTTACATAGTTTGTAAGGCCGATAAAAGACAAGACGTCCATCCAGTTCAGCCTATTTTGCTAAAGTGTTGCTGAAGTGTTACTAAAGTGTTGATCCAGAGGAAGGCAAAAAACCCCAATGAGGTAAAAGCCAATAGTCCTCATTTGAGGGGAAA
The DNA here is from genome assembly GCA_025379985.1 of Phyllomedusa bahiana. Taxonomy (NCBI): domain Eukaryota; kingdom Metazoa; phylum Chordata; class Amphibia; order Anura; family Hylidae; genus Phyllomedusa; species Phyllomedusa bahiana. Next base: position 8,216 of record JAODAL010043068.1, on the reverse strand, counting down.
AATTCCTTCCTGACTCCAATCTGGAAATCGGAAAAATCCCTTGATCAACGACCCATCTCCAGAATCCTAGTCACTATAACTTGTTATATTATTACGCTCCAGAAATGCATCCAAACCCTTTTTTAACGCTGTTATTGAATTCACCATGACAAGTTCCTCTGGCAGAGAGGTCCACAGTCTCACTGCTCTAACAGTAAAAAATCCCTCTCTAGGTTTATGTAGAAAATTTCTTTCCTCAAGATGTAGAGGATGCGCCATTGTTCTAGATACAGTCCTGGGTAAAAATAAATCTTGAGAGAGATCTCTATATTGACCTTTAATGTATTTAAACATATTTATTATGTACCCCCGAAGCCGTCTTTTCCCTAAACTAAATAACTCGAATCTTGCTAATCTTTCTGGGTATTGTAGTCCTCCCAGTCCTTTTATTATTTTTGTTTCCCGCCTTTGTACCTGTTCAAGCTCTACAATGTCTTTCCTGTGCACGGGTGTCCAAAACTGTACACAATATTCCATGTGTGGTCTAACCAGTAACTTGTATAATGGGAGAATAATGTTCTCATCATGTGCATCTATGCCCCTTTTAATATACCCCATAATCCTATGTGCCTTGGCAGCTGCTGCCTGACACTGACTACTACAATTTAGTTTACTCTCCACTAGGATTCCCAAGTCCTTCTCCATGTCCCTTTTACCCAGCGTTTTTCCATTTAACATGTAATCATGTAATGGATTTTTCCTCCCCATGTGCATAAGCTTGCATTTATCTCTTTGATGTTTTGCACCGATTCCTAGTTTTGATTTACAAATTGATCTTAAAATATTGTATGATTGAAAATGCAGAGCAACAAATATTGTACCAAATGATTCACACTTTCTGTGAGTAATTTGTAATCTCTAAGGAAAGATTATATATAATCAGTAACTTTATGCTAAAAAGATCTGTCCAATTTAGTTTATAGAATTGAGCCACGAGATGTATTGTGTTTGACATGCAGTTTTAGCCAACTACTAGTGATGAGTGATTGTGTCAACTATCGTTATCGATTCGATAGTCGATATCGGCAATTATCATGACGATTTCCAATAGTTGATAACAGATTATCGCAGATGACCATTAAAGTCTATGGGAGAGGAACAACACCTTCATTCTTACACCCAAACAGGGCTGGAGAAGCTGGAATTAACATCCACAACAGTAAACTGGATACGTGCTACATCTTAGGCAACAAGAGTCACAGAAAAAAAGTCACAGACTATTCACTATCCCTGTCTTGTACCACAGCATGACCCTTAAACCTGCATGACCCACAAATTAAAAAGTGCCAGAAGGCAGTATTATTTGAACCATCATTTTAGTGGAACTGGACCGTCACTATCCCTGTCCTGGACCGCAGCATGACCCTTAAATCTGCATGACCCACAGATTAAAAAGTGCCGGAAAAAGGAGTCTTTGAACCACCATTTTAGTTTAACAGAACATTGACTATACCTGTCCTGGGCCACAGCAAGAGCTCCAAACCTGAATGACCCCCAGATTAAAAAAGTGCAATAATAAGGAGTCTTTCAACCCCCATTTTAGTTGAACTGGACATTGACTATCCCTGTCCTGGACCGCAGCATGACCCTTAAATCTGCATGACCCCAGATTAAAAAGTGCTGAAAGAATGTAGTCTTTGAAGCAGTATTTTAGTGAAATGGACATTGGACTATCCATATCCTGTAACGCAGCATGACCCAAAAACCCGCACAGGTGCCCTTATGGACCATCAGCAGAAAATTTCGCAATAAGAAATAAACTATATTAAAAACAACTCGTTTTCCAATACTGCTGCTGCTAGAGCTACTTGCCATTCTACTGGTGACATTGTTCCACCGTGACATTAGAATGTGAAGCAAACAGATGTCCCAGTAGGTCAACGAGGTCTGTCTGAAAATCCTGCATTCTACTGTCAAGTGGGTTGGAGGAAATTACTGATCAAGGCGGGTGAGGCTGTAAACGTGGATCACGCAGGTTCAGCTGGCAGGGCCGGACTTACAGTGGGTGTGGTGAGAGCAAGGGCTGGCGTCCGTCATCTATTAACACGCAGGTTCAGCTAGCAGGGCCCGAGTTACAGTGGGTGCGGTGAGAGCCAGGGCTGGTGTTCGTCATCTATTAACACGCAGGTTCAGCTAGCAGGGCCCGAGTTACAGTGGGTGCGGTGAGAGCCCAGGCTGGCGTCCGTCATCCATTAACACGGCAAAAATTCCCTTATGACGCAGCAACGAAAACAGTCGTGCTGAAGCAGAGTGCGGAAGCGGAAGTGTGAGCTAAAACCTCCAGCCTTCCTCAGTACACAGTCAAGACCTGGGTAGCGCTTGAGAAATTTCTGCCTCTACGAGAGCGCTTGCCCCTCCGTATGAGTGCGGACCAATTGAGCTTCACTTGGAAATGCTGGTGGTTGACGCTCCTGTTTCACCCAGGTGTTTCTGTTCTTGGGGTGGCGAATGTGCTCCATACACCATGTCCTCTGAATAACCTACATCTGTTCAAGTGTTCCTGTACCTCCCTTGTACAAGAAGAGTGAAGAAATCAGGCAATACCTTTTTCAGGCTAACTGAGTATATTTGATGGTGAGCTTTCGAGAGTACTAGCTCCCTTCTTCAGACATGATGTTATACAAGAAACTGAAAATGTACAGACTTTTTATACACAAAAGACATGGAACTTCAAAGGATCTTAGAATTCTTAAAAATAACAAAATGCAATATAAGCAGAGAAGTCATTTATAACAGGTCAAGACATCAACTATCTGGAAACTTGTGAGGCGTGACGGAGGGGTCAGTAATTCTGCGTCTTATCTCGTAGCCATCAGGTGTAATTTGTGGCCATCACAGTTCACACATAGTTTGACATAAAGCTGGCATGAATATTTAGCCCATTTTGCAGAGTCTGAAATTTTTGCATTAATTTAAATTCCCATTCCTTTCTCTCCCTCTGCGTCTTAAAGTGTCCCATTAAAACCATAATCTTCAAATCTTCAATGGAATGGCCATCTTTGGAGAAGGGTTGTGCCACTGGAAGATCAGTTCTGCTGTTATTAATAGTGATTCTGTGTGAGTTCATGCGCTGGCTGAGTCTCTGCCCTGTTTCTCCCACATAAAGGCCTGTGATGGGACATTGCATACACATAATCAAATACACCACATTGCTAGACCTGCAGGAAAATGTCCCCCTAATTCTGTGCACCTGTTGGGATTGTGGGACAGGTACACTGTCAGTGGTGTGGATGTGCCTGCAGGTCTTGCACCTGTTCTGCAGGCAGGTCTTGCACCTGTTCTGCCTAACAAACACGAAAGGTCAGTTCTCTCCAAAGGTCTCTCCTTCTGCCCCTCAGCACTCACTGACCATGTCAAACTCTACAATGATATGGAGGAGTTCTTCAGAAAAATGAGACTGAGAGAATACTTCTATAACAAAGACCTTCCATACAGCAGCGACTCTGAGAGAACAGCCCATAAGGAACCCACCAAAAAATCAACCTGGACACCACGGCCTGGAATTAATGCAGCACTATATAAATACATTGACTGTTTCAGAAGCAAGGTAAGATCTGAGATCTTGGGGAAACTAAAGAAACAGGTCCATAACCTAACCCTGCAGGAACAGAAGGCTATCACTTCACTGAAAGAAAATCAGGACATAATAATAAAACCAGCTGACAAAGGGGGCGCAATCATGATGAACACCTCTGCCTATATCCAGGAAGCAAACAGGCAGCTGTCCAACCCAGCCCATTACTCCAAACTTGACAGTGATCCCACAGAGGACTTTATAAAACAGCTAAAGAATATGATCAAGAAGTTTCCAACTCAGGTCCAGAGGCAGGTAGAGGGGCTCATCCCAGCAGATCCCAGGCCGGGCTGCTTCTACATGCTCCCCAAGATCCACAAAGATGGCAATCCTGGGAGACCTATCATTTCTGGTATTGGGACACTGACAGAGAATATCTCAGGTTGGGTGGAAAATCTCCTAAAACCCCTGGTCAGAGATACTCCTAGTTACATCCAGGACATTACGGATCTTCTTAACAAACTCAATGCCCTTGGTCCACTTCCTGAAGGCACCATTTTGGCCAACATGGATGTAGAATCCTTGTATACAAACATACCCCACAAGGATGGAGTAGCAGCATGTCGGACGGACCTGGAAAAACTAAACCTCCCAGCAAAACCAGTCACACAGCTCATACAGTTTATACTCAGCCACAACTATTTCACCTTTGGAGAGGACCTATATCTACAGCGAATGGGAACTTCAATGGGGTCCAGATGTGCGCCCCAGTATGCAAATCTCTTTATGGCTGAACTGGAAGGAGCGTATCTATCCACATGCGCCACCAAACCCATGATGTACCTCCGTTACATCGATGATATCCTTGTCATCTAGACTGCGGGCGAGGAGACCTTACTTAAATTCCATAATGACTTCAATAACTTCCACCCCACCACCAACCTTAACCTTACCTATTCAGAGAGCAAAATCCACTTTCTGGATACTACAATAGACATCAAAGACCACCGGCTACTCACATCAGTATACCACAAACCCACAGACAGAACGGCCTACCTCAGAAACGACAGCTTCCACCCCAAGCACACAAAACAATACCATTTATATACAGCCAGGCTATACGGTACAATCGTATTTGCTCTGACAAGACAGACCTGGACAAACACCTCCTGGATCTGAGGACAAAATTTCTCTAATTGGGATACAGGCCAAAAGGGACGGACAATCAAATCAGCAAAGCAGCAGCCCTCAACAGAGACAGTCTACTTACCTACAAAGAGACCCAGAAGGAAGAACGAGTGCCCCTAGTTGTAACCTACAACCCACAGCTGGAGATCCTACGAAAGTTTGCCAAGGAACTTCAACCTGTACTACATAGGGACAACAGACTCAAAGAAATATTCCCAGTCCCCCCTCTCCTTTCCTTTCGGCAAACAACAAACCTGCGGCGTATTATTGTCCGGAGTGCCTGAAGGCCCCAACTGAAAATGGCACCTCACCCTGCCTGCAGAACAGGTGCAAGACCTGCAGGCACATCCACACCACTGACAGTGTACCTGTCCCACAATCCCAACAGGTGCACAGAATTAGGGGGACATTTTCCTGCAGGTCTAGCAATGTGGTGTATCTGATTATGTGTATGCAATGTCCCATTACAGGCCTTTATGTGGGAGAAACAGGGCAGAGACTCAGCCAGCGCATGAACTCACACAGATTCACTATTAATAACAGCAGAACTGATCTTCCAGTGGCACAACACTTCTCCAAAGATGACCATTCCAGTAAAGATTTTAAGATTATGGTTTTAATGGGACACTTTAAGACGCAGAGGGAGAGAAAGGAATGGGAATTTAAATTAATGCAAAAATTTCAGACTCTGCAAAATGGGCTAAATATTCATGCCAGCTTTATGTCAAACTATGTGTGAACTGTGATGGCCAAAAATTACACCTGATGGCTACGAGATAAGATGCAGAATTACTGACCCCTCCGTCACGCCTCACAAGTTTCCAGATAGTTGATGTCTTGACCTGTTGTAAATGACTTCTCTGCTTATATTGCATTTTGTTATTTTTAAGATCTTTTGAAGGTCCATGTCTTTTGTGTATAATAAGTCTGTAAATTTTCAGTATCTTGTATAACATCATGTCTGAAGAAGAGAGCTAGTACTCTCGAAAAGCTCACCATCAAATATACTCAGTTAGCCCGAAAAAGGTATCGCCTGATTTCTTCACCCTACTACTTTCTATGGAAAGGGGACAACATTATACTACCCCTTGTAAAATTTTCAGGGAATTTTTGTATCACTTTTTTTACAGAAATTTTTGTAGTAGTTTAATTCTAAAAAACATTGAAAAAATGGATGGAATCCCACCACGTTTTTGTTTTCTTTTTTTTTATTGTATTAAAAGGTTGTCTCACTCGGGGATTGCTAGCTATGTTAAAATTTTTGAAAAAAAACAAGTCATTTTGCAATAGTGTCCTTAACTGTCCTCCTATTCCTGTTTTTTGAAGCATCATGCCATAAATTTAAAAACTCATAATTGAGAATTTACAATTTAAACAAATGTCTGTTAGGAACCAATTTTTAAAATAGACCTGTATATAGGCTTTTTCCACAGATGCCCCAAAAAATTTAAAAAAATTGTGAGGAGAAATGCAAGAACCACATTTCTGTTAAAAGCCCTTGTTATATGTACTCACGCACCATGCCCCCAAAAAATTGACAGGCGAAACTTTTCTAAAGTGAAGTGAGAAAAGGGAATGGGTTTTTTTCAGAAAACCTTGACAATTGGGTTTTTTGGGGTTTTTCCCGGTGAGGAGACTGAAAAAATGAATTTTTGGGGGAACTAAAATAAAAATTGAGTAAGAAATGACTTTTTAAAAAATTTTTTTTTCAAGGGACCTTTTCGTTTGAAGAGGAATGTGAAGTAGCCCGAAACTATCGGTGACCTCGGCAATTGGGGCCAAACATATAAGATCCTGCCTGATTCATCTTGATGAAAGTCAAACGATAACATTTTTGTGGAAAGCCGGATGCGTTTTCTGTAATGCCCTCAAAATTGGCCGAAGGTCCGCCCCCAGATATGACGCTGGCTCTGGGGAGGACAACACCTCATGGCGTGGCGAGCGAGCTGGGCATTCATCGATTTTGGATACCCAAAAACGATTTGGGGGCCGGAACATATCCAAAAAAATCGGGTTGAGAGCGTAGTTGTGCACCATACTTAAGCCCGCTCTGTGTGTGTATGTTGCCCTCATTCATGCGTTGGGGATGGTAAAAAGGATTTTTCCGGGGCACCCCTTAGGCTTCTGCCACAAGCTTGTCTTTACCTTATTCCTTAATTCTACTTTCTTACCTAAATTAAAACTAACAATCAACAAATTTTTCCAATTAAAATCACACAATCCTCCAACCTTTTTTTTTTTACCCCTTATTTTTAAAAATCTTTTTCTTGTCCACAAATTTGCAAAAATAAAATTTTTCATTTTATCCCTTAATCCAATATTTTAAAATAATCCAAACCATTTAAAAGGGTTTTTTAAAATTTCCCCCCCCCCCAAATCCTTCTGGCAAGGGGTTTTGAAAATTCTTTATCTTCCCCCCCCCTCAAACCGCAACCCCTTTTTGGCAGGGATGGTAAAGTTGTCCAAGGAAAACCTCATTTTCCCCCTTTTAATTTTTAAACCCCCCCCCTTTTCAGATTTAGACGAGAGTTCGCCCCCTTTTTGAAACCGGATGAACCCGCCTAATAAAAGTAAAGTTTTTGAAACTGTCGGGCCTTATGGATTGATGGAGGAGGGGAAAGGGGTCCGGGGTCCCGCTCTGTGGTTCCTCCCTGTGGTGGGGACCTGATTTTCAGAGTGTCCCCCCATCGTTCCGAAAAAAGATCAAAATTACTGCTGACAAGGGATGTGACGAATTTTGGTGGTTTTCAAAACTGGCAAAGGATGGTGCAGAGTCCTTTTTAAATGCCTCACTCCGGGGGCTCAGCCCAAAGGGCCGACCGCTGCTTGTCGGCCATGTGTACTTGTATGTGTAATGGCAAAGCTCTGCTGCCACAATCGCTGGGCATGTGGAGGGGGGAATTTAGGGGACGAAGCAGGGTGCAACGGCGGGGAAGTTTGAGCCAGCTCGAGCCTTCCCCACAGGCGTCAGACCCCGGGGAGCGCTTTAGAAATTTCTGGACGCAAGGGTTTATGACGGTGGCCAGGCAAGGGGGTTTCTCCAGCCCCCGATTTAAGGGCAGCCAGGGGATTTCGACCGTTATCGCACCCACCTTGCCCGGCACAAGGTTCTTGTCACCCAGCCAGCGCTGGTCTCGTTCGAAAAGCGTCCCCGCTGACCCGTGTGGTGCCTCCAAGCAATTAAAATTTTAATGGGTGGTTTTATGGGGACATGATGTACCGTGGACCTTGGGGGGAAAAAAAACCCCGCACCCTCCCCCGCGGTTTTGAAAAGCGTCACCGGCCTGAAGCCCCCCTTACCCCCAGAGACATCCCCCCAGCTCACCCCAAAGAGCTGTACAGAGTTATAGCGGGGGCCTGGCCGGCTTACTAGTCCGTATTTGGTGGTAGTGGGCTTTGCCGGGCACAGATGCAGAAATGCGCTTAAAATTTTAGATGACACGTGGTGGGCAGGGAGGGCCAATGGGGAAACCCC
>JAODAL010043067.1:0-34209 GCA_025379985.1 Phyllomedusa bahiana | reverse complement strand
GGCCTTTTTTGGGCCCCTTGGGAACATCCCCGGCCTGAAAAACCCCCCGATCCAACTAGGGCCCGGGGGGGAAGCCCCACTGTCGGGGGCCCCAAAACCCGTTTGGCTCCCCATGCCCTCTTCACTGGGGGGAGGTGCTGCCCCAATAGGACAACTGTTGGGGGGGACTGCCCCACCCCCTTCCCGCGCGGCGCTGTTCCCTGGGGGTAAAGGAACCCCGTAACCCGTTTAAAGGAAAGGGGGCGCCCTTTACACCCCCCCCCCCCCCCGGGATAGTGTTTTTAAACCCGGTCAAAAAAAAGGGGACGGCCGAAAAATTGGGGCCCCTTTTTGGGGGACCCCGTTTTGGTTTGTTTCCCCTTAATTTCCTTTACCTCCATGTCGGGCCCTACGGTGGGGGGGTTCCTTTAAAAATTTCCATGTTCCCCACGGTCGGGGGTTTTGGGCCCGTTTTATCCCCACCCCCCCCCCTGCCCGTTCCCTCTTTTTTCCCGGGGAGAAAAATATATTTCCCAATTTTCTGAATGCCCCCTCCTCCTCTTTGCCCAAAAGGGCCCCTTTCCACGAATGAGTGCCAGGTTATTCCCCCCCAAAGATTTTTCTTGTTCCGGAAACAAACTTTAAGGGTTTTTCCCCCGTATCTGCGACAAAATCGGGGCCCCCGTGGCTCAAAAGGGGTGAGTTTGGTGCGGGTAAAATTAAAGGGGGTCTTTGTAGGGATATCAAAAACTTTTTGGGCCCTTTTCCCTTGAAATCGGTAAATTCGGGGGTTTCCCACGGGTGGAAAATCGCTTTGAGGGGGGGGGGCCTTTGGGGCAATGGGATGTTTCCTCTTTTACAATGGAAATGTGCGGGGCCCCTTTTTTAAATTCTTCTGAGAGGGGGGGCCCTTTCGGAAACCTTTCCAAAAAGGGTGGGGGCCCCCGGGGGCTTGGGCCCTCCTTGGTTGGGGAAAAAATTTTCCCAGGGTTTTGGGGGGGAGGGAGGACTTTCCTGGGAGGGGGCGTTTTTTTGTGTTTTTCCCGAGGCAACCAGGGAAAAAACTGTTGCCGTGCCCCTAAAAGTGGTTTTTTGGGGAAATAAGTAGGGGGGGAATTTGGGTTTATGGAGGGGCGGACTTGGCCGGGTGAATTTAAAACCTGGAAAAGGGGCCCCGCCAAAGTTTTGGGGCCCCGGGGGAAACCCATTTAAAGGGGGGTTTGGGACAACGGGCCCCGACCGGTTTTTTAAGCCCAGGTGCGTTTTCCTTAAAAAAACCCAAAAGCTAAGACCCCCCCAACCTGCTTTTAATTTAGATTTTGGGGTTTCCTTTTTTGGGAAAAAAAAAATTTAGGGTTGGAACCCCAGGCGCCGCTTTTTTCCTGCGGGGGCGAGCCACCTTTGGGGGGGAAAGGGGGGTTTTCCAAATTGGGACAGGAGGGCAGGTGCCGGGGGAAAGTTTTATTTGCTCTTTCAATCCCCTGCTCGTCTGGGCAGGTGCAGGAGCGGGTTTTAAAGGGGGAAAGGATTCGGAAACCCCCCCCCCCCCCCCCCCCCCCCCCCCCCCCCCCCCCCCCCCCCGCCCCCCGCCCACCCCCCCCCCCCCCACCCCCCCCCCCCCCCCCCCCCCAACCCCCCCCCCCCCCCCCCCCCCCCCCCCCCCCCCCCCCCCCCACCCCCGCCACCCCGCCCCCCTACCCCCCCCCCCCCCCCCCCGCCCCCCCCCCCCCCCCCCTCCCCCCCCCCTTTTTTACCCCGTGGCCGTTTTCCCCCCGACCCCCACCCTTTTTCCTCCCCGGCCCACCCCCTTGTTTTAAACCCAGCAGGGCCCTTTCCCCGAGATGAGCCTTTTCCTACCCCCCCCCCGGTCGGCCTCATCTTTTTTTTTTTTTTGTTTCATGTCACTGCTGTCCCTTTCCCGGTCTTTGTTCCCCCTTTTCCCCAAACTGCCCTCCCCTCTCCATCTACTTTGCCCCTACTGCAAGAAGGGGCGTATTGGCCCTTTTTTTCGCTGCCAAAAGCTGCTGATCCCTCAAATTGTTCATCCTCCCTATATAGTGGCGCTGAGCCCAGACCACATAGTAGTCTTGGTGAGGGAACCGGATGGGACAGAGGCGGGTGAGGAAGGTGGGGCCGCTGACCCGCTCCCGGGAGCCAATATTTGGGTTTTGTTGGGTTCCCACCGATCTTGGGTGGGGTTGTCGTGTCATCTGGGAGGAAGAGGATGACCTGTCAACCCAAACAAAAAACCTTGGGTTTTGAACAACAAACGGCCGCTAGATGAGGCAGGTTTTGGCCCCACCGAGTGACCCCCGTGAACGTCCCTTGCTGTGCGCGACCCGGGGCTTTTCCAGGAAAATTTTTTGCCTGCCCCTCGCAGGTGCAGCCTGCCACCTTCTGTTGACATCGTTTGTTCTAAAAAATTTCAGACACGGGTTTTTTTGTGATTTGTATATGTTTAAAACCCTGTTTTTTCTCCAAATGAACCCCCTAACAAACTTGGGTAACCCTTGGTTATAAATTGCGCTCCACAAATGGCAGGAAAAAGTTTATTGTTGTGTCGTTTAAAAACATTTTGTGTTTTACTAAATGTAAAGACAAAAGGGTTAATTACCTTGGCATGAATTTGGCACAGGAAAAATGTATTATTTTGGCGTTTAAAAAGAGGTTTATTTTTGTCCACACCAGCAAAAAAATGCTTAAATTAACCCCCTGGGTGTAAAAATTTCGCCAAGTTTTAGGGCCCCATAAATAGTAGCTTTGTAGCGTGTTAAAATTGCGGTTTCTAGCCCAAAAACAAGGTCAGTTTAATTAACCCTTGCTTGTGAATTGGCTACAGAAAAATTTATATTTTGGCGTTGAAAAAAGGGTTTATTTTTTTCAGCACCAGAAAAAAACGCTTAATTAACCCCCGGATGTAAAAATTTCGCCAAGATGAGCGCACAAACTAGTAGCTTTGTGCGGTTACAATTGCGTTTTTCTACCCCACAACAAAGATCGTTTTAATTAACCTTTGCTTTTTGAATAGGCTACAGGGAAAAATTTTTTTTTATTTTGGGGTTTAAAAAGACGGTTTATTTTTGCGACAACAGCAAAAAAAAACGTTAATTAACCCCTGGATGTAAAATTTTGCCAAAAAAATTAGCCCCACAAAAAAGTAGATTTTTTGCTTGTTACAAGTGCGTTTTTCTACGCACACAACAAGAGTACAGTTTTAAATTTAAAATTTTCTTGTGAATTAGGCTACAGGAAAAAATTTTTATTTTTGGCGTTGAAAAAGCGGGTTTTTTTTTGTCAGCACCCGCAAACAACGCTTAATTAAGCCCTGGTGTAAATTGCGCAAAAAAATTTTAGCCGCATAAAAAATAGTAGCTTTGTAGCGTGTTACAAAAGCGTGTTTTTCGCCACAAAAGAGAGCAGTTGTAATTAACCTTTGCTTGGGGAATTAGGCTACATGAAAAATTTATTTATTTTGGGTTGAAAAAGAGGTTTTTTTTGTCAGCACACAGCAAACAAAGCTTAATTAACCCCTGGATGTAAAATTTGGCCCAAAAGAATGGCCCCACAACTAGTAGTTTGTAGCGTGTTTCAATTGCGTGTTTTTTTACGCCACCAAAAAAGAGATACAGTTGTAATTAACCCTTTTTCTTGTGATAAGGCTACAGGGAAAAAATTTATATATTTTGGGGTTGAAAAAGAGGTTTTTTGGGGTCAGCACACGCAAAAAAGCTTAAAAAAACCCCTGGGTGTAAATTGGCAATAGAATTGAGCAGCCAAAAATGAAGTGGTATTTGTATTGTAAAAAAACCCTTTTTTTTTTTAAAAAAATACAACAGGAAAGGTTTGATCCACTTGGTATTTAATGTATATGCAGGCAGTGGACGACACTGGATTTCAGATCCCTACCCCCAAAAAAATTTGAAAAAGAAATTAAGAGAAAGTTTTTTGAGCAAGTGAGACACCCCACAGAAATGGATATAAAATCAAATTCTTCAGTAAGAGTTATCAGCCGCGGCGCACCTTCCCTGATGAGCAAGAGTAGGAGTGTGGCTCCGGCGTCGCCCCGGTTATTTGTGCGTTGACGCAAGAACCCCGGTCTTGATTGGCTTACCCCTTTCCATGCATGGCTTGCCCCTTTTCCTCCCAGAGTGCTTTGCCCCCCCGTAGCGCTATGTTCTCGCGCTTTTTTTCAATCAAAAAACCAATTTTTCCCCCCGAAGTACCCCCAAGTTCGATTCGTTCCCAACGAAGTTTTCCGAAATTCTAAACGAATTCCACTTCTTTTGAATCGATTCGCCCCTCTCTATAATGAACTCAGAATTGCATTGAAATTGTGGTCCCCCCCGAAAATTAAAATGATGGTACCCCTTGAAAAAGAGTGTGCCCGTAATAGCATGCCGTGTCTTCGGTTTATTCAGCACCCATTTAAAAGGGGGGAAAAATAGTCAGTGTGTTGTTCGGTATCATGGTGTGTACCACACTGAACATGGACCAAAAAAAGCTAATTAGTGAGTTGTCTCAGATGACCATCTCAAAACAGGTTGATGTTCCTGTTACTACAGTTGCAAATTTGATTCAGAAGTTTAAAGAAGACCTATCACTTCCAGGGAAACCTCATGAATTAATATGAGACCAAAATACAAATACTTTTCTAATTGTTTTGGGAAAGTCAAGATTTTACCTTAAATTAAAATTTCTTTTAAAAAAAAAAAAAAATCACTGTCCCTTTGAGACAGAACTGAAATCGGGCCGAGTCGGCACCTGACAGCTTGATGGATCACTATGTTGACAGTTCCTTGAAACTAACTGCTTCTGAGCCAGTGAGTGTACATCATGTGTACACACTGGTAAGCTTGGGGTGTTTCTGTGTTTTTTTCTAATACTAGAAGCAGTTAATATGGATGCCTGTGTGCTGTGAAAAGGGGGAGGGTGGAAGCAACGATAAACCCCGGATCTATTCCCCCAGGGGGGTGTGCCCGCTGCAGTGTTATGCAGGAGAGACTCGATTTCCCCGTAAAAAACCCGCATATCCTCAGGTCCCCTTGACAGTGATATCTCCCAACGAAGGAATCCCCTAGGATGTAAAAAAGTGAAACTAAAACCTGTGTCCCCGTAAAATGAGGTATATCTTGATTTTCTAATGAAAAGTGTTGATCGAACGGTTTTAGAAAAGTTTTGTTCTAGTGAATTTTCAAATTTTTTGGATGAAAACGAACTGAACATTTTACTGTTTGTCGATAAAAATTCTTGTTCTGTTAGACACACACAATACACATTTTAGTTTTGTTTTAGCGAAGGAAGTGTCAAAAAGTCATCACTGAGGGGGTAGGGCTTAATTTGGTGCTTAAATCAAAAAGCCCTGTTTTATGTTTTTCATGTTTATTTTGAAGCCCCTTTTTGCTCACCTTGTAATGTACAAATGCTCTTAGTTAGATAGCATTTTTTTTCTCCCTAGACATTATGTTAGGGGTTTTGGGATTGTGGCTGCATCTTTTTCCCACGAGAAGCTGTAATTAGGTGGATTTATAGGCTCAAATAATGCCTAAAATCTCATTTCATGGTAAATATTATACGAGTGCTTTATTTGCAATCTACTCGTGCCAAAGTTCAGTTTTTGCAGTTTGGGGGTTCAGTAATTGTATAACTCGTCTTCAAATTCCTATGTGCAAAAGGGGGTTTTTGGGGCCCCCTTAAAATGCGGGCCAGTGCAGCTGCTACTGCGCACCTCCTATAGCTTGCCCCCGTTTTCAAGTTCCCTTTTTCAGTTGCATTTAAAGGAAAGAAGGATTTTAGCCTCCAATTTTATTTGTTTCTCTTAGGCTTGTTCCCCATGGCTTAACTGCGGGACGTAATTACGCCCCGCAATTACGCCGTGTGGACGGGGCGGGGCGGGAGTGGGGGAGTGAGCGGGGGGCCGGCACTTCGACGGCCCATTGTCTTGCATTACCAGCGGCGCGTATACGCCGCTGGTAATTCACATGTCACTTATCTCCCGCCCGGCGGATTCGCCGAGCAGGGAAAGGAGATGTAATCCATAGTTCTCTATGAGAATTGTGGATTACCGTAATGAATGGGCCGTTTTCAGCCCGTAATTTGCACACTTCGGCGCGTAATTACGGACCGAAATACGGCCCATTTTAAGCCGTGTGAACATGGCCTTAGAGCCAAATTTTCTTCACTAAGTTGTTCCATGTATCCAGTTTATTGTCATGGATGGTAATTCCAGATTCTCCTCACCTGTATAGGTATAAAAATTAACCAGAACATCTTCTCCCATAGAATTTAATGGGGTTCAAAGTTCGAGTTCAAATTCAAATAGAACTTCGAACCGAACTCACAAAAGTTCGAGGTTCTAACCGAACTAGAACTTTTTACTGTTCCCTCATCACTACCAGTGACACATATTAGAGAAAAGTCTTATAATTTCCTCTACTATCATTTTTTGTGTGTTTGTGTGGTGGTGATAGCTACTTTAAATTTCAAAAATAAAAATAGATACCAATAAAATTACATAGGCAGGTATATGTCCCCCATAGGTAGTTATAGGCACGTTTATGTCCCCATAAGTAGTTATAGGCAGGTTTATGTCCCCATAGGTAGTTATAGGCAGGTTTATGTCCCCATAGGTAGTTATAGGCAGGGTTATTCCCCATAGGTAGCTATATGTAGGGTCATGTCCCCATAGGTAGCTATAGGCAGAATCATGTCCCCATAGGTAGTTCTAGGCAGTCATGTCCCCATAGGTAGTTATAGGCAGTCATGTCCCCATAGGTAGTTATAGGCAGTCATGTTCCTATAGGTAGTTATAGGCAGTCATGACACCATAGGTAGTTATAGGCAGTCATGTCCCCATAGGTAGTTATAGGCAAGGTTATTTAAAAAAATAAATAAATAAATAAATACAAGTACAGTACTCACCTCGGTCCCTCGCCGCTCCGCCCCCGGGCGCTCCACTCCTTCCTCTAGCCGGCACAGGCGGGTGATGTCATCAGGCCAGCACGCAGCATGATGACACATGCTGCCTGTGCCGGAAGCTCCGGACAGCCACCAGTCAGCAGCCGCCTGGAGTCCACTGTGAAGCAGGGAGCGCTCGCTCTGTGCCCCGCAGTGGTATCTTCTCCTGTATGCGTTCCAGAGGAGTCGCATACAGGGGAAGAAATCGCCGACAGCGCCCGGGCCACGGAAGTGCCCAGAGGCTGTCTGCTGTACTTGGCAATCAGCTATATGCGCTCCCAGAGGAGCCACATATAGCTGAAGTATCCCTACCGGTGCTTGGGCCATCGCAGCACCCGAGCGCCGACAGTGACTCGAGTATAAGTGCTGAAGAACTTGGCTTATACTCGAAAATATACGGTAATCATAGTTGGTATTGCCACGTGTGTAATGACCTACTCTATAAATCTGTCATGTTAACTAACCTGCACGGTGAATGCCGGAAAAAAAGCAATCCCAGAATTGTGATTTT
The DNA here is from genome assembly GCA_025379985.1 of Phyllomedusa bahiana. Lineage (NCBI taxonomy): Eukaryota > Metazoa > Chordata > Amphibia > Anura > Hylidae > Phyllomedusa > Phyllomedusa bahiana. The sequence goes on along the minus strand of JAODAL010043067.1, from coordinate 26,765 downwards.
TGGTCATCCTGCAGCACATAAAGTGGAATAAAAAGTGATCATGAACTCATATAAATGCCAAAGTAGTACCAATTAAAACATCAGTTCATCCCACAAAAAAGCCCTTACATAGCTCTGTATTTAGAAAAATAAAAAAGTTATGGCTATCAGAAAATAGCGATGCATAAATATTGTTTTATACTAAAAAAACACTTTTTTTTTTGTAAATCATTTCAACATAAAAAAATATATAAATTGGGTATTGCAGTAATCGTATCAACTACAGAGTAAAACTAACTTGTCACGTATACTGCACGTTGAGACCTGTTAAAAATAAAATTAAAAAACACTACTAGGATTGCAGTATTTTCTTCACCATGCCGTCCAAAAACGAATTTAAAACAGATCAAAAAGTCATGTCCCGCTAAAAAATTATACCAATAAGACCGTCAACTCATCTCACAAAAAACAAGCACATAATCAGCTCCATGTACAGAAAGATAAAAAAGAATTATGGCTATCCGAATATGACAACATAAAAAAAGCAATCTTGTATAAACACATTTCTATTGTGTAAAAGTATTAAAACATAAAAATCTATATCATTGTAATTGTACCAACCCACACCATAAAGTTATTATGTTATTTATACAGCAAGGTGAACGCTGTAAAATTAAAGCCCCAAAACAATAGCGGGACTGCGTTTCCCCTCCACCCCCCTAATTTTCATGGTCCAAATGCAAAAAACACTATGGAACACCTGTACACCTGAAATACACAATACACCTCTATAGGAGATCCTTGAGGGGTGTTGAATACAAAATAGGGCAACTTCTGAAAGGTTTCACCTGTTCTGGTACTTTAGGGGCTTTGCAAATGAGAAATGGCTCCCACCAAAATCTGTGTTCCAAAAGCCAAATAACGGTCCCTCCCTTGCAATGTGCCCAAACAGCGCTTTACACCCATATATAGGGTACTACCAAACCTAGAAGAAATTGTGTAACAAAATTTGGAATGCTTATTTTCCAGTATACTTGTAAAAATTAAACATTTTCAATTACAATTACAGATTGTTCGTCAATATACTCACTACACCCCTGGATTTATTCCTTGAGGGGTGTAGTTTCCAATATGGGGTCTTTATTAAGTTTAAGCACCTTATGGTGCCTGCAAATCTGAAATGGTGCCTAAAGAAAATCGTATAGAAGATGAGACCTCAAAGTCCAGTAGGTGTTCCTCCTACTTTGAGGCTTGTGGGTGAGCGCACTAGGGCCACATATGGGATATCTCTGAAAACGGCAGTATCTGGGGAATCAATATTAAGTTGCATTTCCCTGGTCACATCTAACATGTTCATATGAGTAATGGATAAAACTGAAAATCTGCAAGAAAAGTAAAATTTTTAAATTTCACCTCAACTTCAATTTCTGTGAAATACCTAAAGGATTAAGAAAAACTTCCTAACACTGTTGTAAATACTTTAAGGAGTGTAGTTTCTTAGATGGAGTCATTTATGGTATCTAACATGTAGGCCCCTCAAAGCCATGTCAGAACTGGACTGGTCCCTAAAAAAAATTATATTGTAAATTTTCTTGAAAATGGGAAAAATAACTACTAAATTTGTAAGTCCCCTAATGTCATAAAAAAGAGGCATTTAAAAAATGATTCTAACCTACAGTGGACATATGGTAGATGTTAGTTATAAAATATTTGGAGTGGAATAACTGTCTTACGCACAGCAATTTTTGATGTTTGAAAATGGCACATTTTTCTAATTTTTCATAATATTTTGATATTTTTCACAAAAAAACAAGGATTTTTTGGACCAAAATTTCTTACTTACTTAAAGCACAATGTGTAAAGAGAAACCAATCTCTGAATCACTTGGATAAAACACTAGGTAAAAGTGTCAAAGTTATTCTCACATAAAGTGAAACATGTCAGATTTCAAAAATGAGGCCCTGTCGGGAAGGTCAAAACTAGCTCCGGCAATAAAGGGTTAACAAGCAACAAAGCCTCTGGGAAAATGTTCTTTGTACAGATGAGACAAAACTACTGCTTTTTGGCAAGTCACATCAGCTTTCTGTTCACAGACACAAAAATTAAGCATGCAAAGAAAAGTACCTATAATGAAACATGGAAAGTCAGTTATGTTTTGGGGCTGCTTTACTCTATCTGGCACCAGGTGTTTTGAATCTGTGCAGAGTACATTAAAATCTCAAGACTATCAAGGCATTCTAGAGCAAACTGTGCAGCCTAGTGTCACAAAGCTTGGTCTCAGTTACAGCTCATGGGTTTCCCAACAAGATAATGACCCAAAACACACAACTAAAAACATCCAGGAATGGCTAAAAGCAAAGCATTTGACTATTCTGAAATGTCCTTCTATGAGCCGTGTAAATCCTATTAAACATCTGTGGAAGGAGCAGTCTGGAGAAGTCACCTTCAAACCTGAAGCAGCTAGAACAGTTTGTGGGCCAAAATACCTGTGCAGAAAGCTCATTAAGAGTAACAGATATTATATGTTTGCAGTGACGGCCTCAAATCCAGGTTACCATCAGAAGAGGGTGTAACGTGATGGTCTGCCTCTGAGACAGCTGCAAGCTGGTATGTTTAGAGTGAGAAAGGACCAATATCCATGGATCTTCCCATCCTGAAAGTTTCAGCCTGCAGCTGTCTGTTTTACCTGGGATGATTATGGAAAATGGAGGAGTGGGCACATAATTTTCTTTTTTTTATGATGTGTTTATTGAAAATTTAAAAAAAAAAAAAACAATTTATTAAAAAAAACAATGCTGTGTGTCCCATATTTTTATAAGAAATATATCCAACCCTGGTCCAAAATAGTCCAATAAATCCGCTGTAGCCCAAAAGAGAAACCTGTAAAAAATAAATAAATAAAAACAGAATCCCTATAGAAATCCTGAGCAATAAGGCATTAACCAGCTTTCTAGCTGGCTGGCTGGGTGAGAGGCAAGTGGTGTTTATAAGGGGTGATGTATCTTCAACACCTTTTACATTACAAAGCTCTTCTGAGTCACATGTGAATTGAGGATTATTAGATCCAATAGATGGGACTGGTTAGCTCTTCAGCTCTTTCCCATAAACCTTTGTTTATATGCAAAATAACCAATGAGGTGGAAAAGGTAATTGAAATCCTCACACACTGACATGGTACTCATTCTCCCCAATGAGATATGTTACCCTTTTTAAGCCACAATCGCCTCTCACCCAGCCAGCCAGTAAGTTCTATTCTGCACTGAAGAGGTACAAATACACCAAAACAGCTGTTTGTAGATGAATTTCACTGGCTTGGCTTCAATCCCTACATTGCAAGACTCTTCTGAGCCACAACTCTTTCCCATACATCCTTGTCCATATGCTTCATTACCTCTTAGCAGATATAACAGTTCTTATTCAACTAATATTAATGGTTAAGAGATTTTGCACCAAGCTTAAGACAGTAGTTATCCATATGACATTATGACAAAGTCTAACATAGTTATCGGCTTCTGGAAGATATCACTTGTAAGGCTGCAGATTTGAGAGAGAGTGACCAGTCTCAAGGAGCATGAAACCTGCTGCTGTCTTTTCACATTTGATGTCTCAGCTGGTGGATTGCTTTGCATTGCGTATTATCTACTGTAAGAGGTGCATGACTGTCTATACAATTAATTATGCTAAAACCATGCAGTAATCTCCTGCTCAAAGCTTTTCTTGCAGATTTTCCCTCTTGTCAAGTATTTGAAATTCAGATTAGAAATATGTTCATTTGGATAGCATGAAAAGAAGGCTTTGTTGTCAGCTTCATCTTATGTTCTGCCAGCAACCGAATCCCTCTTCTTTGCCAATCATCAGACAAATAACAGGCCCTTTCTGTTTAGACAGAACTCTCTCAGGGCACATGATTCTGCTTTTAGCTTTTAAAGCCAAAACTAATTGTCATATCTATTATTGTGGTTAAAATTTTAATGTCACAATTGTGTTAAAATTAGGTGTTATTTATAAATATGAAATGGATTTAGATACTGGGACATTACAATCAGAAAAACTGATTTGATTACTGTACAGAGGGACAGTGTGGTAATTGTAATTTTTTTAGGACTTCTGTTATGATACATTAGGTTGATCTATCCAGACATAGCAAAGTGGTAATTGTTTTATATAGACCTCAGTTTAGGATATTTAAAACTAACATTAAATATATAGGTAAAGCTGACCATAAACATATTCAACCCCACAGCTAAGAGTTCCACCAATCTTGATTCTGTTAGGGTATGTTCACATGGCTTAATTGCGGGGTGTACAGTGCGCCCCGCAATTACGCTGGGTCTTCAGGAGTCGCACTGATCGGCGCGTACTCCCCCGTTCTCTATGAGAACTGTAGATTACCTTAATGATTGGGCACATTTCGCTCGTATTAGAGAGCAGTACGCTCGCAATACGTGGTGAAATGCACCCCAAAATAAGCCATGTGAACTTACCCGTAATCTTATTCAGTTGGAACCAGGGAGACAAGCTAATGTCAGACAGTTCTCATAGCAGCAAATCTTCCAGAAAACTCAGAATAATCCCACATAGATGTTACATTTTCCGCAGATTACAATGATTTATCTGATTCACTAGATTCACACCTCCTATTTTTTAAAGGCAAAGACAACAGTGAATCATGCCATAAGGAAAGTATATAGGAAGAACTTACTAGCCACCCTTCATACACAATTGAAGAGCGTTTTCCAGGTATTTTGTTATTCATTGTGTTTGTAACATGCCATTGTTTAGTGTTTTTAAAGTTTCACACAGAAGTCTATAAGAAAAATATCATATAGATTAGTCCGCTGTATCTCAGGCTGAATTGTAGCCCGAGCCATGATCCCACTCTTGCTTTTAAGACCATATTAAAACTGCGATCTAGTCTAAAATAGAACTATTAGTAGCATAGGCATATCTCAAACATCCTTGGATACTGAAGTATCTCATTGCCAGAGCATATGAGATACAGTGCCAAGCAAAAGGGTAAAAATGTTTTGAACTTGTGACTTTCAGGCTCCATATCTCACCATCTACTACAGCTTTGAATATGAAACTACCATCATTTTATAAACAATCATCTTGGCTATCTCATACATACATTTGACTTGTAACTATTTAGCATATGCTTAGTTATGCAGATTCTTGTCATGTAACTGCATTGTTACTGTTTTGCTTCCGGTGGTAGAATAATCTTTTTCTTCTTGCATACTACAAATTACAACCTGTTCTAACATTCCCTAATAGCTCAGTGTATTATTAGGTTGATTCCCAAGCAAAAGGTCACTGGTTTGAATTAAGGAGCAGCCATGAAGATGATTTCTGGAAAAAAAAAGAAACCACATCATCCAGCTTATTAATAGCAGTCTCTTGGCCAGGAAAATTGTCAAACTGCAAAATGTGAGGCCATGAAAGCTGGAAGAATATTAAACAAGGTCCATCCATTCATTCTAAAGCCAAGAGGTGGATGTCCAGGCAAAATATCAGAGTCAACAAGTTGACTCATCATAAGGTCTATCAGCTCTGGCATGACCAACACGGCAGTGGAAGTGACTCATATGCTTCATAATAGTGAGATCACAAATGTCCATCCAAGCACCATTTGATATGCATTACAGAAGTCTGGAATGATGGCCTAAAGAAGGGTGGAAAAGCCTCAATTTCAATATTCTCATAAAAAGTGTAGGTTCGTGTTTAAAAAAAAAGGATGAAAAGTGGACAGTAGAAGTTTGGAAACGTGTAACTTGAAGCGATAAGATGAAAGTCAATAGACTGAGCTTTCATGGGTGCATATGGGTCTGAAAGAATCAAAGGAGCTAGTAGATCAAGAAATTAACTGTCAGGTTCAGTGGAGGAAGCCTGATGATATGGGATTGTTTCACAGTCAAAGGTGTTGGATACTTGACCAGGATCAATGGTGGTCTCAATGCTGAGCTATATGTGAGAATCCTACAAGATGAGTTACTTTGTACACTCGAGTACTATGGGTATTAAAAGAATGACATAGTGTTCCAGCAGAACAACAGCCCGAAGCATATGTCAAGATTGGTGGAGAAATCGTTCAATGATAATGAAAAAGAGTTGTTGGATTGGCCCCCACAGCCCCAGACCTATACCCAAGCAAACACCTCTGGGTAGAGTTGAATAAAAAGTTGTATTCATACCCAAGTGAGTCGACATGTATGCACAAAGATTGAGAACATGTAGAAGTGACCTGGAATCAGATTTCGATTGAGACATGCTTCAATCCAATATAGAGCATGCCCAAAAGGATTAAGCCAAAGGTGGATTTACAAAATACAAAAAAAAATAATTAAACGTTTTTGAAGCAAAAGAGTAACAATGCAGTTACATGACAAGAACCTGCATAACTAATATATACTAAATAGTTGCAGGTCAAATTGATGTAAGAGATAGCTAAGATTGTCTATAAAATGATGGCAGCCTCATATTCACAGCTGTAGTGGATGGTGAGATATTGAGCCTGAAGGTCAGAAGTTCAAAACATTGTTATCCTTTTGCTTGGCACTCTATATTCTTGGAGGGAAATGGTTAAAATTCAAGGTTAGAGGCCTAGGTATCCTGAAAATAAGGAAACACAACTTAATCAGGATGTCTACTGCTGGATGAATAAGCTGACACCCTCCAACATTAGAACTCATGTTTGTTGTCTTGATTTGCACCTACATTGTAAATTTACTGCATCAATCCATAAGGACCCATAGGTTAGAACCATGTTCAGCTGGTACCACAGTGCACAGTAAAATCCATATCATCTTAAGGAGCTGATTACCATTCATTTTACTGTTCCTCAACATGGAAACATGGATTTGAAATGCTTGGAAAGAATTATTTTTCCTGATGTCTTCACTGCACCATCATTGCTTTCTTTAAGGCAACCTCCACTTGGAAAGCCCCAGACCTCTTAGAGCTAAATTCTGGAGCTTTCCCTTGTCCAGTATCCTGATTCCCCAACTAAATGGATTCTTATAATTCATGAGGTTTTTCCACAAAAAAATAAAGTCTTCTTGACATCCTCTTCTTCCTACTCAAAAGACTAACACATAACTACAATCCACAGCCAGAAACACAAACAGATCTGGAACACTGTAACACTGCTGGGAGTGACAAAAGAGAAATATTTTTTTATTTCTTTCATTATGTCTTAGACAAACCACAATGCCCTTTAAGTACTGCTTGCTTACAGGTTTTTGAGAGTGACAATATAATATTTAGTGTATTTGTAGCTGTCTTACAAGGGAGTGTCCCAATCCCTGAATCTTAGATTCTTGCATTGTTGGCAGCATCTATCTTCTGAACCCCTTCCACTGGAATCTGCAGAGGCTGGAACAAAATGTTTTCGGCAGATTAGCTATTTAGAATCCATCAAATCCGAGTGTAACCTGTGCCCCGTAGACATCAATAAAAAATATTTGCTGTAATCTACACAGCATGGATGTTTTCCAATCGGTTTTGAAATCCACTGGATTTTGGCGGATTTTAAAACATGTCACATATTCCACTGAATTGCCGTTGGATTCCCATAAATTCAATGTACGGGTCGACAGCAATTCCGAAAAGCGACAAGTTTTTAGCACAAATCTGCACCAAAGACGCAGTCCAGAAATGTTAAAATGCCGTCGGAATTTGGACGCCCTTTTAACATATGCTGTGTAGTCATAGCCATAGAATATCTCAATAACAATCCGAATAACAGACTGGGCTCAAACAGGCAGACAGAGAGAATAGATTTGCTTAAATAGGGGCAAAAAATGTGCCAAAGTGAAACTCTGCACACCAATATGACTCCAAGGCAATATAAACTGAAATAAATCATTTTAAAGTCATTGAAGTAAATATGGCTAATATGAAACTAAAGAACTGGCATAATTCAAGCAAAAAAATAAAAAGAGCAGTGTTATAGACAGGTCCTAAATAGACAAAAACACTGAGGGGGAAATATCGAAATGATGTCACTACTACCCAAATTTAATTTCATGGAGACTACGCCAAGAAGAATAAAAACCAATGCCAGGTACCTCCACTTAATTAGAGGATCAGACTTTTTAAAGCAAAAACCATATTATTCTTAAGAGTTTCTTTGAAGTGAAATGCTTGCAGCCTGCATAGAAAACTGGGTTGTACAATATTCCTCCCATAAAAGCAACACTAAAGCTTTTGAGAGGGGTACCATTCATCTCGATGATTAACACCACTGCCAGAAGAAGTAACAAAATAGTAAGCTGTTCTTAGCACCATATGTTCTAGTCCCCACAGAGAAAACACATGGAGGGAGGGTTCCTGGGGCCACATATATGAAAACCGTTTAGGTCTAAAACTCCCTTTGTTTCTCACAGCAACCAATCAGACCGCCCCTCTCATTTTTCCAGAGCACTATGAGATGACAGGGGCGCTCTGAATGGTTGCTATGGGAAACAAAGTGAATTTTAGACCTACACAGTTTTCATACATGTGGCCCCTAGTCTTTATAATTTAGGCCTATCGGTGCACAGGGGCAGAAATGCTCCTATTATTGTGCTGCTTGCAGGATATATGTTCACTGAATCTGACTCTCAGCTAACAGATAATAAGATACTTGTACATACAGCAAAGCAAATCTAGCCACATCCTACGCTTGCAACCCAAGCAGACATGAAGCTCTTTTCTACTAAGCATCTCCTTTAAAGAAGTTCTCCAACTAAAATGTACTCGCATCTGTGTTCATTGCCAATCTAGCACTGATGCTTCTGGTGGTGTCTCTGTTTACTTTCAGTTCCTTTAAAACAGCAAAGCCAATCGGTGGCCTCAGTGGTCACATGCCATTCCATTGACATCTCTGCTCAGTATGTGAATAGTGCATGAGCGTTTATGTCAAGGGATGGCACATGACTACCAAGGCCACTGGCTGGCTGCAGCACTTATGTGCCCTTCAAAAGGTCCAGAAGTAAACAAAGAAAAAAAGACTAGATATACTGCCAGTAGTTTCATTACAATATCAGTGGTGAATGCCAAGGTAAGTACATTTAATTTTATATTTCATGCATTTGGGTCCCTTTTCTTGAGGGAGTGAGGTAGCTTTTAACTCCTGCCTCTGCTTTTTCTTATGTCTAGAAAGCTCAGTGGAAGGGGATTACTGTAAGACTGTCTCCTGATATGTATAAGGCCCTGTGGGTGGCTAATGTGATGCAGCTCTGTGGGTAGCAGTACAATGGGCACTGTATCTAATAATGTGAAAGTGCAATGTGGCTGGTATTCTTACATTCTGTACCATATCAAATAAATATTCACATAAGAAATGAAGAGTAAAAATCTTGTATATGCTTTTAATTATTTGTGCCTTATGGTCCAGTGTATACTATTGTCCAAAATATATGGCAACTAAAGGACAAGCAGGGTATGCCTAGAATGAGATTTTGAGGGTCAAAAATTTTATAAAAACAATTTAAAAAATTTTCTACATGGGTGACCCCAAAACATGAAAGGATTGAAGCAAGAACTAAAGGTGTTCCTCATAGAGGGATGTCACTGAGGTTTAGGTCATACGCCACTGCTATCCTGTATATGTCATTGTCACATGCCACCCCTTCAGCTTTCAGCATTTTTCCCATATGCTTGCCTAGTTATTTGTATATGTTTACCCTCATTTACCAGTTATACTTTTTTATTATAGGCTCTATACTTTTGGGTGTTTCTTTAAGTTCTATGTTACTATTCTTAAGTTCCCTGATGAAGTGCAGACATTTGCTCGGAAACATGTCAGTATTTTATTATTTTAGTATTTTTGGGGTTGAACGGGATCGTACAGAGAGGCATTTCAGACAGGTTTGCCATTATCAGAGTAGTAGCCCTGTGGATCGGTATATAGGGTGAAAATAGTTCAATTAAAATATGTGTACATGACATGGTTTTAATGTTGGATTTTGACACGGATTTTGGATTTGAAAATGACCGTCAAAATGGTTAAACCATCCCTGTAGACCTCAGTAGAAATCCCCTATAGTCTATAAAACCATTTTTCAGATATGGGTTTTTAAAAACCACCATTTTTCAAAAAAAACTTGGAACGGCATTTTTCCCACTGGATTTTCACTTGAAAAGAGAAAATGTCTTTTAAATGAAAAAGGGTGGCCAAATATGAAAACCATGGCCAAAAAACTAAACTGAGTGTAAAATACTTTTGAAATTGATTAAAAACCCCCCCATATTTTTTTTCTTGTTTTTTGGGGACACGCTTTAGGGTTTTTCCTTAAACCCCCTTCCTGTGCCTTTTGAATTATGCACTAGGCTCCTCTTCTTTGTGGATCACCTTTAACAAAACAGAACAATAAAATATTGCTGTATGGATGGCGATGAGAATCTTTCATTATTTTTGATGTATCCAGATTGCATTTAGTTTGGATTTGTTTAGGATTTGATATTTTATTATACCACCACATATGTTATCTTTTATTAATTACAGCCTTTTGGGATTAATTTGTGTTTCCATGGCACCCTATGGGTCGTTAGTTTATGGATGTTTTTACACATTGAATCCATAATTGTTTTGAGAATTTTCTTAAAATTTGCCTTAAGTTCCTTAGTACCATGTAACAAATACTGTATAAAAGAATACAAACTATGGTTCCTAATCTGTCAATGTATATTAAGTAATTCAGTTTTCTTAATAAGTTGACACCTAATACAGAAACATCACAATGAATTTATAATGCTACGACTGGCAAAAAAAATAAATCAACCATTTATCAAGGTGTCCTTGTAAAGCAAGCAGTTACAATAAACCTGTATGTTATATCAGCAATAATTTATATTCCTTTTGAGGATACAGGAGATGATTTAACCTGTAAAGAAATGATTTAGAATGTGAAGCAAAATTTAATTATTACCCCATTAATTTGACACACAAATTCCTGGCCTAGAAGACAGTTCTTTTATATTACAGCAGCCAAAATTCATTTTACCTATGATGTGTTTGTGCATGGCTCCCTTCCTGCACAATTAGTTGTAATAATGACAGGATCTGATATTTGCATCCATAAAAAGCAAAGAAAGGTTCTTATGCTCAAATTAAGTTTTGTTTTGCAGTATAATTGTCTTTTACTAATTGCATACAAGTTATTATCTGTATTGGGCATGTGAATATGTTTCCAAATTATGCAAGTTTTATTATCTATGGTAAAAACATTCTGGTAAGTTAATTGGTTACCTATGATATTGGCACCTCTGTGTACAAAGGACTGAAGTGATATTGGTAATTTAAACAGCTCCATAGTAAATTAGCCCCATACGGGGCCTTGAATTTCAGCTAGAGTAATATCTACTTGATGTTAGCATGTTTTCTCCATATTTGTGTGAGTTTTCTTGTGGTGCTCTGGTATAAACCCAGACTCCAATAACATACTTAGGTTAAAAGAACTGTTGTAACATGCAGCATTTTTAGGACTATAGATTGCCCAAGGAAGAGCATATGACCACCTAATGACACTTTTATTATCCTTTTATCAAGGATTGCCATGTATGCAATTATGTGCTGTCTTATGGCCAGTATTATCAAGATACCATTCTATTTAAATTCATTTATAACATACTTATTAACATTTGAATTACCCATATCAGGACATTGAGGTCCACCTCCACAAAAGCACCTGCTTTTGGCCAGTATTTAAATAACCAAAAAGTCATATACAGGCTGTATAAATCCTCAGAATGCTTTACATTTTGCCGCCTTTTTTTCTTTTAATACACTCTTTCAATACAAAACGTTAATACATCCATCAAAGAATCACATATAATTTTGAAACCTGTGGTGTGTCCATAGTCCCACAAAGTATACAGTAGATCTATCACAACGTTCATATATTAGTTGCAAGTGTGAAACACACACAAATTATTCCTCACTGAACAAGCACTGTTAACAGTTCTGTTAACATGATTGTCTCACCAAAATGAGGACTGATTGCAATTATGCTGTAAGTGCTCTGAATTTCATGGCACCATTAAGTAGATAGTTTCGCACTTACATGGTTCACTTAGATCTTTTATTTGTGTTGTCCAGAAGAACCATTCACATCAAACATTAAATTTTTGAGTGCAGATTGAAATCAACAGAAACTGGGATCAGCTTACTTGCTATGGTATATACCCGTGGTGCAGCCATAAGGTTGACAGGGCTTTCTATTGTGACTGCTCCCCAAGGCCACAACTGCTTTATCCACATATTGGGCGATACGTATAACCGGGGCTGCGCCAGAATCCTGGTCTCAAAAAGCTGTAGTAGACCAGTTCTATAAATGTATGAACAGGCATACTCCAAACTTTGTCATGATGAGTGCCTCATTACCACGTCAAAGACACTTTTTAGCGCGTCAAAATTTTAGGGGGGTTCGGGGGCTGACGCACCACTTCGTAGAAGTAGAACATTTTGGATTCTTTAACCAAAACTTTTGGGGCAGAAAGTTAAACAGCCAGACCAAGTTAAAGGTGATCTGTTGAGCCTGAGTTTTATTTGGACTAAACGGCCCGTAAGTAGAACTCAAAAGAACAGGATATACATTCCCGGGGCGTTATACTACCTTTAAAAGCAATTTAGAACGGTCTGTCAGCACCAGAATTCATACATGTCACCCATTATGTTTATTCACCATTACTGATAAAAAGTTTTCTATCTTAATATCCAATTCTCACCACCTATGCACTTGACTCAATTTGATCACATTTAGATTTACTACTGTTTACCCCAGCACTTATCCGTCTCTTTAACCTGTCACTAACCACTGGCATTATTTCTTAATTTAACAATACAGCTTTTAGACACATCTTTAAGAAGCCATCCCTCAACCTGTTTTTTTTTATGTCTAGCTAGCATCCCTTTATTTCTCCGTTGGTGAAAAACTTTTGACTGTGACCCTTTCACCCTCTATAATTTCTGGTTTGTTACATAGTACCCTTAAAACTAGAAAACAAACAGCTTAATACAACAACAACAATCAATACAAATTAATTTTATTCTACAATTATTAACAATAACAAAAAAAAAAAAAGTAAAAAAAAAAAAAAAAAAAGAGTAAAGCACAAAAAAAGCAATTGCCATATGGTCATTCTAGTATACAAAAATACATCATTGGACAGGATCATATTACAACTCAGTAATTATTATGCTGTAATTATCTAGCTTAAATAACCACAATAACAATTAATAAGGGAGGGACTAACATTTACCACACAACAATTTCTAATGATTCCATTGGTAATCCCTGATTCAAGTAAATGAAGTATACAGAACTTTTATGGCAACTGCATTTCACAGAAAAATAAATGCTAAATTTATTCATATCAGAACCTATTCCTTGGAATTTCCCTACTACAAAGTGCCTATAAAGACATCAGCATTTAACCTAAAGGTTGCCTAAAGAATAAAATTTGAGAGTTAAAATTAAAATATAAAAACATATAAAACATTTAAACATTCCAATCAAATAAACCATAAAAAGGAAGAGCACAGTAGGCAATCACATTTACCTAAAATAAGCAAAACTCATATTTTAATTGAGACCATGTGGTGATTCTGTACAGATATATCCATTTGGCTTCCCAATGCCCCAACATTTATTGCCAATACACACACACACACACACACACACACACACACACACACACACTAAATCAGCATAGTCAATATCTAGAAACCTAAATTATTATTGTTTTAATTGTAATTATTTTTTAATGACAAAGTATTGTTTTATCCTTATTTAGATCCTCCTTATTTTTAGCAATCAGGATACCAAGGACATGATTTCTGTATGTCTTCGATGTTCCATCTGGGAAGTCTAATGTACTTTAAGGTGCAGGAGCGTGAAATACACAAAAATCCCTTCAACTGTATTGCATGTTATACTATGTGTTATTTTATATTCCTTTAAAGTTTTTGAATCATAAAATTTTTTAACCTTTTAAGCTTAGTACAGCCTACACAGTCTCTACTAAAGGCAACCCCCCTTTGGCCTGAACTAATTACTTTCTCAAGACAATTGTCCAGACCGTGACTTTGTATGAGAATATCTTTAAGTGATCTATGGTAAGTAATTTGTATGAAGGTAACAGGAGAAAGAAAAACTGATATGGGAGTACACCGTCGTGTATTACAGTGGCACACCAATGGTAATTAGAAAATGTTACTGTATCTGCTCACCTGGTGCCGTTGTGCTGAGGAAGGAGGCACAACTCTCCGTTAGACGATATGCCGGTGTCACCCGGTAAGGAACTCGCTACTGGTTCCAATGTCCTGGTCCTTCCAAGCTGAGGGGTGCAGGGGAAGACGAGTAAAACTGAGTAAAATCCCAATAGTTGACCCACTGAAAAGCCAACAACTATATGGTTCCAAAATAGCGCAGACTCTAATGTTAATAGATAAAGGTAAAAATACCGCGTTTATTGGCAGAAGTTACGCGTTACATGCAAAATTGCACTTCCTCAAACTATGGTAAGTAATGGCAGAAGAAGGGAGTGGATAATTTCAAATTATCTCATTCATTATAAAAAAAATCCCATTAAACATGTTCAGCATATGCATGGTCACTAATGTGGAGCACAGTGATATACAGGATCATCTTAAAAAACAGACCATCTACAACCTGACTGCTGACCTCACCATTTAAAACTGCCTTAACTAAAGCAACTGTTGAAACTTTACAGTATTCCTACTTCTAGGCCTGTCCTCTGCCTTATACACAGTCAACCATTCCCTGCTGTTACAAATCCTCATAACTTTGTCCTTTCCTAAATGTCCATATGCCTCAATAACTAAACATACTTAAATAGTGTATTTCAAAAAATAATTTCATCTATCAAGTTCAACAAAGGGCAGAGATGGGATATTTACGAAGGGAGGGGTTTATGTAATTTTAGAACTTAGACCTATTAGTAGTGATGAGCGATTGTGTCAACAATCGTTAGCAAGTCGATAGTCAATATTGGCAATTATCATGTCGATAGTCGATTATAGCCGATGACCATTAAAGTCTATGGGAGAGGAACAGCAGCTTCATTCTTACACCCAAACAGGTGAGGAGAAGCTGGAATTAACATCCACAACAGTAAACTGGATACATGCTACATCTTAGGCAAGACAATTAGGCTATAAAAGTCACAGAAAGAAATTCATATGCTAAAATAATTCATTATGTTCAATGGCTAACCGAAAACATGAGAGCGGCGTAGCCACAGCAGGTACAGTGGTAGCAGCTGCAAAGGGGGCCCCTTTCCCACAAAACAAGACACCGGTATTGGAAATGGCACATAGGAACTGGCAGGAGACCCCTATCACTTTTTGCACCATGGACCAACATCTCCTCACATATGTGGTGGCAGCAAGTACATCCCAAACGGGAACGCAGAGGTTCAGCTAGCATGGCCCTAGGGGGTCCAGTTGGTCAATGAGCCCTGTCTCAAATTCCTGCATTCTACTGTTAATTTGTGTGGGTGGAACGAAATTGCTCACTTTTGATTTGGAACGTGAATCAAGGAGTGTGGACACCCAGTAACTGCTGTTCATTTTGATGGCCTTGAAGCGTGGGAAATACGCTTTTTTCAGTAAGACCTTTACTATTGGTTTCTTTTACAGCGGCATGACCCCAAAACCAGCAAAGATGTCCTTGATGGACCCTCAGAATAAAAAGTGCTGGAAGAAACAAGTATTTGAACCACTATTTTAGTGAAATGGACATTGATTATCCATGTCCTGTACCGCAGCATGACCCTGAAACCTGCATGACCCACAGATCACAAGTTCCGAAAAAAAGTAGTATTTGAACCACCATTTTAGTTGAACTGGACATTGACTATTCCTGTCCTTTAATGCAGCATGACCCCAAATTCCACACAGATATCCTTATGGACCCTCAGATTAAAAAGTGCCAGAAGAAAGTAGTCTTTGATCCACCATTTTAGTTGAACTGGACATTGACTATACTTGTCCTTTACCACAGCATGACCCCTATTCGTGGCCATAACTGGGAGGATGAGGAGGTAAAAGCGAAGGATACAGGTTGCGTTAACCACTGAAGAACAGGTTGGCGATGCTCTTCATTACTGAGATTCATAGGGAACCAACCCAGTGATGACAGGCCTGACGGTCCTGCAACTGACAATGTGCTGGATTGCGTGTTGTCCGCAGCAGTGGAAAGAGCACCTTCTCTCGTACGTCTAGCTCAATCTCCTACACCATTCTTTGCTCGCTTACCATCTGTTGTTCGCTCCATGTTCAGAAAGATAAAAATTCAAAAGGTATAGAAGAGCTTTTGGCAGTCTCTTATTGAAAGACGGCAAACAACAGCTATTCTTAAATCCCTCTAATTTCCAACGGCCAACTAGGATTAGAAACAGAATTGTTTCTATCAAATATTTGTGAAATGCGGTCTGGTGGAAGAACCGTAACACAAAATCAACAGTGTTCTTGTCATGGGGGCTGGTGCGGGTGCTGTGGCGCCCCGCGGCCGCCCCCCTGCCCACAGGGGGTCCGGCGCGGGCGCCGCGGCTACCCGCGGCCATCCCCCTGCCACCCCAGGTCCGGCGCCCAGCCACTTACCCGTCCACGCTCCAGTGTACGCTGCCCCTGCCTGTCCCGGCCGCCGCGCGCGTACCCATGACGGCTGATCCGGATTTAAAGGGCCAGTACGCCGGTAATTGGGTCAATTGCCGGCTGCTGGTCCTATTTAAGGTATACGCCCCCAGCACTCTCTGCCAGTTTGTTGGTGTGCGTTAGCCTAGTTCTGAGTGTTGGAAAGTCCTGTCTGATTTACCGTGTACCAGTCCGTTCCGCTACGTTTCCTGACCTTGCCTGTTTGCCGCCTGCCCTGACCGTCTGCCCGTCTCTGACCACGAACCTCTGCCGCCTGCCCTGACCTCCTGCCTGTCCCCGACTACACCTTTGGATTCTGATTCTGTAGCTCACAGTACCCCGGCCGCCATTGCAAGCAAGTCACGTCAGGGGTAGCGACCTGGTAGCCTCACGCCGCAGCAAGTCCAACCCGCTTTGCGGCGGGCTCTGGTGAAAACCGGGGGCTACTTAGACTCCGCTCCCTGGCGTGGCTTAACTATCATCGCTTGCGGTGGTCCAGCGAATCCACCGAACCCTTACAGTACAAACTGGCCATGGATTCCGCCAGAGTACCTCTGTCCGAACTCCGGGACGTTACGACGGCCGTCGCACAGCAGAGCCAGCGTATTGACCAGCTCGCGGCCATGATGCAGAACCTTGCAGCCCGTCTACCTCTGCCTGCTGCTGCTCCCGCCAGGCCAGCACCTGTTGCTCCTGCGGCCATGGCTCTACCTGCTACTGCACCGGGACCTTCTCTACATCTGCCACTTCCTATACGTTATGATGGAGAACCTAAGAAGTGCAGGGACCTCATCAGTCAATGCTCAATCCACATTGAGATGTTGGGGCATCAATTCCCTACAGAGCGGGCCAAGGTGGCCTTCATAATTAGCCTCCTAACGGGCGAAGCTCTGGCCTGGGCCACTCCGCTATGGGACCGTGGAGATCCTCTGACAGCTAATCTCCAAGCTTTCCTTCAGGGGTTTCGCACCGTCTTTGAGGAACCTGGCCGCACCTCCTCCGCTGCTGCAGCTCTGCTTCGTCTCCATCAGGGCGACTCTACGGTGGGTCAGTACTCTGTGCAGTTCCGCACCCTAGCCTCTGAACTTGACTGGAACAATGAGGCGCTGGTGGCAACCTTCTGGCAAGGTCTCTCTGGGCGCATAAAGGACGAGCTCGCTGGTCGGGATCTGCCATCCTCTCTGGACGAACTGATTCGGTTGGCCACCCGAATCGACATACGGTTCGCTGAGAGACTCGCCTCCAACGGGAAGTCACCCGACCACGATGGTTACCTCGTCTGGCTCCCGTTTTTCGACGTCCTCCACTTCCTCCGCCAATGGTTCCTGAGGACGAACCCATGCAGGTCGAGAGAGCCCCCCTGACCCAGGAAGAACGTTTGGAGCGTCGACAGAAGCAGCTATGTTTCTACTGTGGCGGTTCTGGCCACCTCATTGGTGACTGTCCGGTACGTCCGGGAAACTCCCGCACCTAGGGCTTATAGGAGAGGCATCCCTAGGTGTCAGTGCGGCCTCTCCCCGTCTGACCATTCTCGTACTGTGTGGAAATTCGCCGGACAGCACCTTCCAAGCCACCGCCTTCCTTGATTCGGGGTCTGCAGGAAATTTCATCAGCCAAGCTCTGGTGTCCAAGTTTCATGTCCCGGTGACCCCTCTGCAGAATCCTCTGTTTGTTTCCTATGTCAGTGGGGAATGTCTCAAGGATGCTATTCGGTTCGCACTGTGCCTCTCACCTTGCAAATTGGCGCTCTACACAAAGAGACTCTGAAGCTACTCGTTCTGCCTCGCTCCTCTTCTGATATCCTCCTGGGCCTTCCATGGTTGCACGAGCATGCTCCGACTCTGGACTGGAACACTGGCGACATTGTCCGTTGGGGGCCCGCGTGCCACTCGCGATGCCTCTCTGCACTCCATTCTGCTCCACGTGCTGCCTCTATAAAGCCTACAAAGTCTCTGCCAGATCTGCCCACTCCTTTACAGAATTTTGCCGACGTCTTTTCTGAGAGACAGGCCGAAACTCTTCCTCCGCACTGGCCATTCGACTGTCCTATTGACCTGCAACCCGGTACTACTCCTCCTCGAGGCAGAGTCTATCCTCTTTCTGTCCCAGAAACCAAGGCAATGTTGGAGTATATTCAGGAGAATCTCCGTAAAGGCTTTATAAGTAAGTCCTCTTCTCCGGCAGGGGCTGGATTCTTCTTTGTCGAAAAAAAGGATGGAACTCTCCGGCCCTGTATCAATTACCGTGGACTTAATAAAATCACCATAAAGAATCGATAACCCCTGCCTCTGATCCTGAACTGTTTGATCGCCTAAGGGGCACAATAATTTTTTCTAAGTTGGATTTACGCGGAGCCTACAACTTGATTCGAATCCGGGAAGGTGACGAATGGAAGACAGCCTTTAATAACCGTGACGGCCACTTCGAATATCTCGTCATGCCATTTGGTCTCTGCAATGCTCCGGCGGTGTTCCAGAACTTTGTCAACGAGATTTTCCGCGACCTTCTCTACGTCTGCGTCATTGTCTATCTGGACGACATTTTAATCTTCTCTCCGGATCTAGAGGCTCCCTGCACCACGTCCGTCAGGTGCTCAGACGCCTCCGCACCCACCAGCTTTATGCCAAACTAGAGAAATGCCTCTTTTAACGCACCTCGCTGCCCTTTTTAGGGTACATCGTTTCGGAACAAGGTATCCAGATGGACCCCTCCAAGCTTTCACTGGTTCTGCAGGGGCCACGACCGATGGGCCTCTGGTCCATCCAGCGCTTCTTGGGGTTCGCAAACTATTATAGGCAGTTCATTCCGCACTTCTCCACGCTGGTGGCCCCACTGGTAGCCCTCACCAAGAAGAATGCTAACCCCAAATCCTGGCCTCCCGAAGCTCAGGAAGCCTTTAATCGTCTTAAACTTTAGCTTCGGCTCCGGTTCTGTCTCGCCCGGACCCACAGCATCCATTTGTCCTAGAAGTGGACGCTTCCTCAGTAGGTGCCGTCGCTGTCCTTCTTCAAAAGTCCTCCTCTGGGAGATTGCGTACTTGTGGCTTCTTTTCCAAGACATTCACTCCTGCCGAACGTAACTACACAATTGGTGATCATGAACTTCTGGCCATAAAGTTAGCCCTAGAAGAATGGCGACACCTGCTGGAGGGGGCTCGCCATCCTGTTGAGATCTTCACTGATAACAAAAATCTCATGTATCTTCAATCTGCTCAGCGTTTGAATCCTCGGCAAGCCCGGTGGTCGCTCTTCTTCGCTCACTTTAACTTCCTCCTTCACTTTCGGCCTGCCAAAAAGAACGTCAGGGCGGTCGCCCTCTCTAGATCCTCGGACACGGTGGGCCTTGAGCCGCCTCTGCAGCACATTATCCCTCCCGTGGTTCTCCAACATCTACCCCCTGGGAAGACCTACGTCCGTCCTGCCATGCGGCCTCGAATACTTAAGTGGGGACATTCCTCTCGCACAGCGGGCCATCCTGGGGTCCACAAGTCTTTACGACTGATCTCACGCTACTATTGGTGACCCACTCTCGCTCAGGATGGTAGAGACTTTGTTCTGGCCTGTACTTCCTGTGCCCGTAACAAAGTCCCTCGTCTCAGACCCGCGGGTCTGCTCCAGCCTCTCCAGGTGCCAGAAAAACCGTGGTCCCATATTGCCATGGATTTTGTTACTGACCTTCCGGCCTCCTCAGGAAACACGGTCATCTGGGTGGTAACGGATAGATTTTCAAAGATGGCTCATTTTGTTCCCCTGCCTGGGTTACCCTCTGCCCCCCAGCTGGCCCAACACTTCTTCCACCACATTTTTCGGCTACACGGGCTCCCATTGCATATTCTTTCTGATAGGGGGGTCCGGTTTGTGTCTAAATTCTGGCGGGCTCTGTGTGCCCAGTTGCAGGTTCAGCTGGACTTCTCGTCTGCATATCACCCTCAAACCAATGGGCAGGTAGAGATGGTCAACCAAGTTTTAGGTACCTAGTTACGTAATTTTATGTCCACCCGTCAGGATAACTGGTCAGATCTCCTCCCCTGGGCCGAACTTAGACTCAGAGTCTGCTGGAGCCTCCCCCTTTTTTGTTGTTTTTGGGCTACATCCCCGCCCGCCTCTCCCTCTGGCTATCTCGTCTCACGTCCCTGCCGTTGATGCCCAAGTACGGGACATCAAGGCACTTTGGCAAGTCACATGTCAGGCCCTTCTATGGGCCTCTGCTCGCACCAAGGCCCAGGCTGACAGGTACCGGAGACCCCCGCCCATATTTCAGCCGGGTGACAGGGTTTGGTTATCGGCCAAGTACATTCGCTTCAAGGTACCCAGTTATAAGTTAGGCCCTAAGTATTTGGGTCCTTTTGTGGTACTTCGGCAGCTAAACCCGGTGTCCTACAAGCTCCGCTTGCCTCCCACTCTGCATATCCCGAACGCTTTTCATGTGTCTCTCCTCAAACCTGTGGTGCTGAATCGCTTCTCCCGTGGATCTGTCTCGCCTTCTCCTGTGGCCAGCGCTGATAACATCTTTGAGGTCAAGGAGGTGCTGGTGGAGAAGACAGTGAGGGGGAAGCGATTCAGCACCACAGGTTTGGGCCCGAGGAGCGTTCGTGGGAACCCGAGGCCAATCTGTCGCCTGACCTCCTCTCTAAGTTCCAAAAAAAGAGGGGGAGACCTAAGGGGGGATACTGTCATGGGGGCTGGCGCGGGTGCATGTTGCGCCCCGCGGCCGCCCCCCTGCCCGCAGGGGGTCCGGTGCGGGTGCCGCAGCTATCCGTGACCATCCCCCTGCCACCCCAGGTCCGGCGCCCAGCCACTTACCCGTCCACGCTCCGGTGTACGCTGCCCCTGCCTGTACCGGCTGCTCCCTAGGGCGCGTGCGCGACGGCTGGTCCGGATTTAAAGGGCCAGTACGCCGGTAATTGGGTCAATTGCCGGCTGCTGGTTCTATTTAAGGTTTATGCCCCCAGCACTCTCTGCCAGTTTGTTGGTGTGCGTTAGCTTAGTTCTGAGTGTTGGAAAGTCCTGTCTGATTTACCGTGTACCAGTCCATTCCGCTACATTTCCTGACCTTGCCTGTTTGCCGCCTGCCCTGACTGTCTGCCCTTCTCTGACCACGAACCTCTGCCACCTGCCCTGACCTCATGCCTGTCCCCGACTACGCCTTTGGATTCCGATTCTGTACCTCGCAGTACCCCGGCCGCCATCGCAAGCAAGTCATGTCAGGGGTAGCGACCTGGTAGCCTCACGCCGCAGCAAGTGAAACCCACTTTGCGGCGGGCTCTGGTATAAACCGGGGGCTACTTAGACTCCGCTCCCCGGCGTGGCTTAACTAACATCGCTTGCAGTGGTCCAGTGAATCCACTGAACCCTTACAGTTCTTCCTTCAGTCCCTGAGATTTGCAACTGCCCAGTAGGACCAGCAATTGATAGTTTTCAACAAACTATCGTACAAGTGCATGATTTGTGCCAAACTGAGACGGACTGAGTGAAATAGAAGTTTTTAAAAGTTATATGGATTACATATCGCGGTTTTGGCACCACTGAGCAAATATATACGTATAACCAGCAATATCTTTAAAAGACAATTTTATTTAATAAATTTCAATAAAAATATAAGAAATTAATACGAAATTCACAGTATGTCAATATACACATATATGTAGATGTCTTATATTTTTAAAGAGATTTATTAAAGAAAATTGTCTTTTAAAGAAATTGCTGGTTCTACGTATATATTTACTCAGTGATTTGTGGGTTTGGCGGTACCATATGTATTGTACTGTGCCGAGATATACCAATCAATATCATGTGAAATGGGATAATATTTTATATTTGGACTTGTTTTGGAACCACTGAAATACCAAAACTTCTTAAGATATTCTAATAAGAAGTATAATATCTCTAAATCAAATTAGACAACAACGAAAAAAAGGGAAAAACTGATATTTAAAATATAACCTTTAATATGTAATCTATAAAAAGGACACAAGTACCATTCAAGCATCCAAAATCACAGACAATGATCTAGGGAGGGACCAAGAAGAGATATCCCTATATAGCCCTAAAAAGAGGGGACTAATTAAGCCCTAGCGTAGCAAAAACCAGGAATATTGCCCTGATGAGGGCGGTCCTGACCGGAGCCTGACCCTAATTTAACAATGCCCTAATGAGGCCCTATGGGTCCCGACATGTTTTTGACCCTCCATTAGTCACCTCAGGGGATGGTATGGAGTAAGATGGACCAAAGAAAGGGCAAATAGCAGATAACAAATATGCAACTTTATATGCCAATAGATAAGGCAGGCAACAACAGGTATGCTACAGACAGGTAAGTACTTACAGATTCACTGATGTGAGTGGAAATAGCATACCTGGAAATAAATGCAGGCATCTAAAAGTACAAAAGATAGTGATAGAGCATAAGGATATCTATCAGACAAAAGAAGTCTCCCGATATAAAACACTGAAGACAATACAATGCAAAAGACGCAACATATAAGCAAATGGACTCACCAAACAGGATGCATAATGGTTAGCTCGTTCCTCGTCCTGTAAAGGCGCACCAGCTTCGGCTGGAATGAAAGGACGCCGAGCGGCATCTGTGTCCAGCTAGAAAAGCGCGCGTTCCGGCGCCTAAGATGACATCACGGACTTTGCGCCCGTGAAGCTACGTCAGGAGACCAGTGCATCCCTGGCAATGGCGCATGCGCAGTAGAAACCGAGGTATCGCTGACCGGCAGCGAACCTCAGAAAGAGCTCAAAGTAGTGCAGCCAATTCAAAAGGCTGCACCAGCAAAACAATAAACGGTATTTTGGACAGGCAAAGTAACTGTAGGGAAAATGGAGCAATTTCAAAGAGATGAACAACAATAGAGAGGTGAGACAAGACAATACGTTACACAAAACATATCAACACATAACAACAGACTCATATTAGACTCAAGGGGGGGGAAAGAAAAAAGAGAAATCTCCAGCAGACCATGAAAAGATCATAAAAAGCAACTATAATCAATGTATTCATTCAAGCCAGCTGGTGACAAGGTATACAATGTAAATGTCCAAAAGCACTCTCTCTGTAACAATAGTTGGTCAAGATTACCACGTCATACAGAGGGAACAATCCGATCGATACCAGTCCATTGCAGACAATTTCCCTTGCCACCAGGCACACCATGCACATGTCGTGCTATTGGAGTGTCTCTTTTGTGGGGAATGTCGCCAAGATGTTTTCCAATCCTCCGACGAAATTGTCGGATCGTTTTGCCAACATACATCATACCACATTCACATCTAATTAGATAAATAACATACGTTGTTTTGCAGTTGATGAAATGGTTAATGTGGAACTTTTTTTTGTTCATGGCATCAGAGAATGTGGCAGTTTGTGTGACATAGGAGCAGAAAGAACAATCGCCACAATAGAAAGATCCTTTTGGTCTATGAAGCCAAGTTTCTTTTTTAGGGCTAACATAATGACTTTGGACAAAAGATCCCAGAGATTCTTACCACGTCTAAATGTAACAGAAGGACGTGGACCAATATGGTCTCTCAAATCAGGGTCCATTGTCAATATGTGCCAATGACGGTTTAACGATTTCCTAACTATAGGAGTGGCATTGTCAAACATAGCAATCAAGCGTATAACAGAATCTTCAGATGTGTCATGGACAGTTTTTGGTGTCAAGAATTCAGGTCGATCCCTAGAGCGAGCATATTGAAAAGCCTGTCTAAGGACGAAATCAGGGTATCCCTTATCCAGGAATCTTTGTCTCAAATGTGCTACTTCAGTTTTGAAGTCACTTAATTGTGAACAATTGCGCCTAAGACGCAAGTACTGTCCATGTGGTATGCCTTTCTTGAGAGGAAAAGGGTGATGGCTTTCCCAACGCAGGAAAGAGTTAGTGGCAGTGGGTTTACGTTATACTGTAGTGCTTAAGACACCCATCTGACTCTTTCGAATTTTGACATCTAGAAAGGCTAAAGATTCCTGTTGAAATTCAAAGGTGAATCTAAGATTTAGCACATTGTCATTGAGATACTGAATCATTTGTACAAATTCAACCTGAGTACCAGTCCATACGATGAGAATATCGTCAATATACCTCAGCCATAAGGCTATCCTCTCAGAGTAAGGAGGTGGATCATCACCAAAGACGGAGGTAGCCTCCCACCAGCCTAGATATAAATTAGCGTAAGCTGGAGCACTGCCCATGGCAGTGCCCCGCTGCTGGTGGAAGACACCTCCATCAAAGAGGAGATAGTTCTTAGTCAGTGTAAAGTTCAGCAAGTCCACAACAAAATTATTGTGAGCTCTAAACTGTACCCCCCTTGTAGACAAGAAAAACTCAACTGCCTCTAGGCCAAGATTGTGTGGGATTGAGGTATACAATGATTCGACGTCTATACTGGCTAAAGAAGCCTCTGGATTAATGGATAAGCCATCAAGATGTCTAAGTAGATCAGATGTGTCTTGAACATAAGAAGGGAGTGATTGAACAAAAGGAGACAACACTTTATCAATGTAAATACCGCAATTCTGGCATAAAGAGTCATTACCCGAGACTATGGGGCGAACCTTCAAAGGGGATGTACCCTTATGTACCTTAGGTAAGGCATAGAAGGTGGCTATCTTCGGGAATTTAGGGTACAGAAAATCATATTCAGATTTGCTAATGAGATCGAATTCTCTGGCTTTAGTTAGTAAAGCTTTTAGTTCCACCTGAAAGATGTTAGTTGGATCAGATGTAAGTTTTGCATAACAATTTTGATCCAGTAGGAGGGAATTACACATATCTCGATACGGTGAATGATTTAAAATCACAATGTTGCCCCCCTTGTCGGAAGGTTTTATGCATAGGACACGATTCTTCAGGAAAGCATCAAGAGCGAGTTGTTCAGATTTAGAAATATTACTCGTCTTCGGACCTCTAATTTGCATCACATCTTTCAGAACCAGATCCAAGAAAACATCAATACACGAGATGTCCCAAAAAGGGGGCATGCTGGTGCTTTTTGTCTTAAGGTTAGTAAAAGGACCTTTTCCTAGTTCGTTCTGAGGAAAGTCAGTTAGACTGTATAAGAGTCTGACATCCGTAACATATTTGTAGGGATGCCTAATTCAGCACTCTCACGTTTTTCTAACTGAGAAAAATATTTTTTCCACCTTAATTTACGACTAAATAGGTGAAGATCTTTACACCATCTGAAGGAACTGAACTTGGCAGTAGGGACAAAAGATAAACCTTTTAACAATAAATTCATTTCTGCTGAGAAGAAAATTGCTCCAGAAAGATTGATTATATGATTATTATCAGCAGATGATGAGCCCGCTGAGATGGAAGGGTCAGGGTCTAAGTTCGATGGGACGGGGGGAATGACACGCTCCCTTAGTTGGTATGAATTGTGTGTGTCTAAAAAACGATGATTACCACCCCGATTGTAAGTAGAACCCCTTCTGCCCCTCCTACCACGAGACCGCCCCTGAGATCTAGAACGTCTAGAGTTAGTGTCCCTATCAGAGTTAGATACTTCCGTCTCAGATGATGATATATCTGTCTGTAGATCTGTTACAGAATTAATATTACTAAGACATGTATATGCCTTATTCTCGCGGAAGTCCGCCAGATCCTGCAAGAACTGGCGGTGTTTACGATCCTTCAGGTGGTATTGAAAGCGTTCTATTTGGGCCTGCAGTGATTTTTCTTTAGAAGCAAAATCTGGTTCACCAGAGAATTTTTTAATTTGTTCAATTTGTTCAGTCAGTTTTAAATTGAAATTATCTAATGCTGCTTGACGTCATCTTAGGCGCCAGAACGCGCGCTTTTCTAGCTGGACACAAATGCCGCTCGGCGTCCTTTCATTCCAGCCGAAGCTGGTGCGCCTTTACAGGGCGAGGGACGAGCTCACCATTATGCATCTTGTTTGGTGAGTCTATTTGCTTATATGTTGCGTCTTTTGCATTGTATTGTCTTCAGTGTTTTATATTGGGGGACTTCTTTTGTCTGATAGATATCCTTATGCTCTATCACTATCTTTTGTACTTTTAGATCCCTGCATTTATTTCCAGGTATGCTATTTCCACTCACATCAGTGAATCTGTAAGTACTTAACTGCTTTGCATACCTTTGTCCTGCCCTTATCTTTGGCATATAAAGTTGCAA
>JAODAL010043066.1:0-34210 GCA_025379985.1 Phyllomedusa bahiana | reverse complement strand
AGAAATTTACAGTCATACATCTTAGGACAGGGCTAGGACCCCATAATCTATAGGACGGGGCTGGACAGCTATACATCTTGAAAAGGGTAGAAGTCATACATCTATGGCGGGTAGACAGTCATACTCTATAGCAGGGTAGACAGTCTACATCTATAGAACAGGGCTACGACAGCTCATACATCTATAGGACAGGGCTACGACAGCTCATACATCTATAGAACAGGGCTACGACAGCTCATACTTATGGACAGGGTAGACAGCTATAAATCTATAGGACGGGGCACGACGCTATCATCTTGGGGACGGGGGATATTCTCCACAGTGTGAAACCTCTCCACCAGTCCCACCAGGTCATCCTCAGTCTGAGGGTCTCCTTGCACAAGCCAGTATTGTATGTTCAGGGAAAGGAATGCATAAATTGTTTCATGACCACCCACTCCACCATTAGAGCCATGGAGCCCACCTCCGGCCACAACCAAATTTGGAAGTGGGCAAGTCAAAAAAGTTGTGACCTCGGGCCATTCTAAACCCTAATACATCCCTGAGCCCAGACCCCAAGGTGCGTGAGTGGTGGCAGGATATGGGTATAACTTGGGATTTTTCCTCGGCCCTGCGAGCAACTCAGATATGGGCTCTCCCATTGAATATAGGGCCAGGACCTTGGCTCATTGATCCAGCGTCAGCTTCTCCTGGTCCACCATTTGCTCAAACATGGTAAGGAAGGCCTCAATGCCGGTCTTTGGCGTTATCTTCTCCATGGCCTTCCTTACGGTCCTTCTGACACAGTTTTACTGAACTTTCCCGGGCCTGGCGGGTTTTGTGTTGGCCTTTGTTGGATCGCAACTTGTTGGTAGATGGGCTCCTTTTTGCTGTGCAATACGGTTGATGTGGAGGTTTTTTCCGCTGAAAGGGGGGGTGATCACTTATCTTTTGGAAGGGCTTGGGCTCCAACTATGCTACAGCCCTTGCTGGCCCCGCAGTATTAAGGTTTATGCCCGCATTCTCCACCAATTATGGCAACCAGCTCAAACAGTGACTTCAGTAGTCTCATGAATAACAGCATTCACTTTATTTGGCTGCAAGACCACACAAACCAAAATATCACTTGATTTCAGCAGACAAAAATAAACCGTCCGTGCGGGAACAACCAAACTCACAGCTCTTCTGTTGTAGACAAGTGCTGAGAAAAAAACATTGTAATTTTATACTTATTTAAGAATAAAATAATAGACACTACAATAGTGGCGAATGCCCAGTAGTCTAGTTATTGTTATGGGTGTCCCTGCAACCCCCGTGTCGGGTCGCAGGCACACCCGAAAAACCCGCAGCCCCTTTTTGCTGGGGCCCGGTGCCCGGGCCCGACGCTGGGGCCCGGGCGGACCCCCCGGCCGCCTGGGGGCTAAATTACCCGTCCACGCCCCTGTTCCCCCCCCCGGCGCGCCCCCCCCGGGTGGGGGCCGGGTGAAAGCGTCCCCTTCCGGGGCGCGAAAGGCGCGGGGGCATTGCCGGGAAAATTTTAAAGGGACAGGCCCCGGTAAATTGGTCTCCCCCCGGGGCCGGCCCCTTTTTTAAGCCCCTGCCTTTTCCCCGCACCTTTGCCAAATCGTTTGTGCCCGTCCCTAGAGGGGAAAGGGTTTCCTAAAGGTTTTTTTCCGTTTTTGTGTACTTTTCCTTCTGCCTAGCCCCTTTGACCACAAACCCCATTCCCGCCTTTTCAAAACCTTTCCCTTTCCCCCCGGGACTACGACCCTGCTTCACGTTTTTTGTACCCCCGCAACACCTCGGCTGCCACCGAAAGCAAGTCCGTCGGGGGTTTAGCGACCTGGTGTAATGCGCCCCCAAGCAAGTCCACCCCGCTTTGCGGCGGGTCTGGTAAAAAACCAGACCTACTCCGCTCCTGGTGTGGCTTACACCATCGCTTGTGGTGGTCCCAGGGGTTTCCCAAATACCACCCCGAAAACAGTTCGATTCGGCCTTTGGACCCCGCCAAGGTCCCTCTACCGAGGTTTTCCGCCCTCATTTCCCAAACCGGGGCCCTTTTCGGGCAATCCAAGAGATCGCGCGGGCAAGCGAAAACAGCTAAACCCAATTGATACTATGTTGCGGGAAAGCCCTGGCCACTCAGCAGCAACAAACGGGCGGCCGTGGCTCAAGCAGCAGAAGTCGTTCGGGGACACCCGGGGCCCCAAAAAATCCGCTTGCCCCATCCCGACGAAGTTTACGGGGCTCAAAGGCCTGCGGGGGGTTTCTTTCACCCAGTGTGCCCTCACGTGGAATTTTAGGGTGGTCATTTTTCCCGTCCGAAAGGTCCAAGGTGGCCTTCGGGGGTCAGTTTTCCTTTTCGGGGAAAGGCCCGGGCCCTTGGGGCGACTCCCCTTTGGGACCGATGGCGATCCTATCACAGTTTGATTTGGCGAATTCTTGCAGAAGTTCCCGGGGGGGGGTCTTTGGGAAGGGGAGGCCTGCCCGGCCTGGGGTTGGCTAAAACCCGCTTTTTTTAAATCTACAGCAGGGATCCTCTTGGGGCCGGGATTTCAGGGGTGAAAATTTTCCCCTCTTACCCTCTAAAATTTTGGCTTGGAATGAGGGCCGCGTTTTTCCCGCCACTTTTCAAAAAGGGGGCCTCTGGGCCAGTTTTTAAGGGGTGGGCCCTGGGGCCCCCCGGGGTCCCCCGGGGACGATTTTAAGTGAGCTCTTTAAACCTTTTTGGCAACCCGTTTTAAAAACCATGGGGTTTTCTTCTGGGGGAGGGGGAGGGGGGAGGGGGCTCCCCAAGGAACGGCCCAGAAACCAGCTCAAACAGGGGTTTCTGCTACCCCTTTCTTGCAACCCCTTTTTTGTTTCCGGCGCCCCCATTTTTTCCGTCCGGGGCTAAACCCGGGAAGGGGCCATGCAAGTGGGAAGACCCTTTGGGCTAAAAAACAAGAGCTTGGGGCCAAACGGCCGGGTGGGGGAAGGGTTGGGTGTTTTTTTTTTTATTTCCCGGCAAGCCCCAAAACCCCTTCCGTAGGGGTTCCCCCACTTTTCCCCAAACGTCCGGGAAAAAACCCCACGCCCCTGGGTTGTGGGAGGGGGGCGTCCCTAGGTGGAGTAACCCCTTTCTCCCGGCTCATGTGCCAGCCTGGTCACGTCCAATACCGGGGAATCTCTTTTTGAGTTTTCGGCCTTCCTGGTTTCCGGATGGGGGTGGGAGCTTTATGGGGGCTTCTTTGGGGTGCCCAAGTATGTCTCTCGGGGGGGCCCCGTAGACCAAACCCCTTTTGGTTAAATTCCTCCTGCTCAGTGGTGAATTTAAAAGCGACTCATCCACTATCGGACTGAACCGGGGTTTCCAAACAAATGGGGACCCCTTTAATACGGGGGAAAGGTTTAAACGTTTTGTGTTAACCCTGTTTTCCCGGCCCTGTTGAAAACTGGGGGCTTCCTTGCTAAAAGGCTTTAAAACCCCTATGCTGGATCGGAAAAAGGGGTTTGAAGTTTTGGGGAGGGGGCCCCGGGGAATGCCAGTCTCTTTGTCTTTTTTCCCAACCCCCCCGGGTTTGCGCCCCAGCCTCCCCCAGTCCTCTTTTTCAAGCCACTCCCTGGCTTACCGAAACCTTATCAGGACTTCCAAGATTTTTCTCGGAAGCGAGTGGGGACATTTCCTCCTCATCGCCCTTATGATTGCCCCATGGACCTGTTTCCCGGGGATTTGTCCTCCCCGGGGTTGGGTCTTCCCCCGCTTCGTCCCTGAAACTCAGGCGATTTTTCGGCCTACGTGGGAAAATCTACAAAAAGGGTTTTACCCGCAAATTATTTTCTCCGGCGGGTGCCGGTTTTTTTTGTGGAGAAGAAAGAGGGATCCCTGAAAACCTGCATTGATTACCGTGGTCTAAATAAGTCACCATAAAAGAACCGGAAAACCCTCTCCCTTTAATCAGGAACTTTTTTTGACCGTCCCCGGGGAAAAAAACGTCTTCCCAAATTGGATTTGCGGGGGGTTTAAAATCTCATCTGGACCCGGGAAAGGCAAACGAGTGGAAGAGGGCCTTTTCAAAAATCGTGATGGGCACTTTGAGTACGGGTTTTTTTCCCCTTGGGTTTATGCAACGCTTTCCGGGTGTTTCCAGGAATTTTGTCAATGAAAATTTTTAGAGAAAATCCCATATGTCTGTGTTGTGGTTACTTGGTTGGGCATCCTGGTATTCTCACCCGATCTGGGATCCCCACCGTCGCATGTGGCCCGGTTGAAACGCCTGCGCCAGAAACCCCTCCTTTTCGCAAAAAAAAGGAAAAATGCCCCCATTTCCCAGGGCCGCCCCCCCGGTCCTTTGGGTACATAATCTCTGATAAGGGGGTTTGGGGGTGGATCCCCCCTAAAAATCTTCCGCCCACAGGGGGCCCCGACCTTTGGCCTGCGGGCCCCAAAACAACGCTTTTGGGCTTGCAAATTATTACCGGGGTTTTTTTACCGCATTTTTTTGACGTTTGGGAGCACCAATTGTGGGCCTTACTAAAAAAACATGCCCAAACCCCAAACTGTTTGGGGCCCCCCGGCCGCCCAAGAAGCTTTTCCAAAATTGAAGGCAGCATTCGCCTTCGCACCGGTGTTATCCCGGGCCCGATACCGGGGGAAAAACCCTTTTTTCTGAAGTCGACGCCTTTTCCATTGGGGGGGTGGGGGCGTGTCACCAAAAGGGGCCCCGGGCAAGACTGGGCCGCGGGTTTTTTTTCCAGGACCCTTTTCCCCCGCAGAGGGGGAGCTATACCAAAGGGGATCGGGAACTTTTAGCCATTAAACTTTCCCTAGAAAAAATGGCGCCACCTCCTGGAGGGTGCTCGTTTTTAAAGTGAATATCTTCCCCTGCCACAAAAATTCCTCTATCTCCAGGGGCGTAACGTTTTTAACCCTCGGGCAAACGAGAGGTCTCTGTTCTTTTCCCGTTTTTAAATAAAAACATCCCTTCCCAAAGGGAGAAAAGAAAACCCCAAGGCCGATTTCTCTTTCCCCTTTCCTCCCAGTTAGTGGAGAGGAATGAAAAGGGGGTTTCCCCAACATATCGTACCCCCAGAACCCTTGATATTGGGGCCCCACTAACCTCAAAGGGGTACCCCCAGGGAAAAAAGTTTTTGTGCGCCCCGCGCTCCGGTTGAGGGGCCTGAAATGGGGTCACGTTTCCCCCTAGCTGGACACCCTGGGGTACGAAGGTTTGTTCCCCTGATTTCCCCGGGTTTTCTGGTGGCCTGGTGCGTAAGATGTAAAGGGGTTTGTGGGGGCCTGCACACCTGTGCCCGCAATTTAAGTCACCTCGCCCCAAAGACCTGCGGGACTACTCCCAAACCCCTGCCCGGGGCCTAGCGGGCCTTGGAGCCATTTTCCATGGGCTTCATAAATGACTTACCCCCCCCCTATGAAGGGAAAAAAAAAGGTATCCCGGGTTTATCACTGACCGTTTTTTCCCAAAAAGGCTCATTTTGTTCCCTTGCCGGGGGGCCTTTTCCCTTTTGGCCTCGGCTCGCCAAAATTTTTGTTTTTAAAAACAACTTCCGGGGCTGCCCGGAATTCCCTTACTTTTAGGGTTTTGGGGGGGGAGGGCCCGTTTTGTTTTGAGATTTTGGCGAGGCCTTCCCCGCTGCTTCTGGGAAGTGGAACTGGACTTTTTCCCTTTCCCGCGCAACCCCCCAAAAAACCCAAAGGCAAGTAGGGGAGGGTGAATCAGGTCCTATTTAAATTTCCCGCCACTTCACATCTGCCAAGGGAAGATGATGGGTCCATTCTAATACCTTTGGGGGAATTTTGTATAATTCCCTGGGGTCTGGTTCCGCTTTGGGGGATCTCCCTTTTCCATTGTCTTCGGTCAGCATCCCCGCCCCAACCCCCTTCCCCCTCCCCCTGCCTTTCCGATGTCCCTGTGTGGTAGTCCCGGTCCCGGGAAACCCATCCCCTGTCTGGGGGGGAGACGCGCCTGTCCCCGCTTCAGGCCTCTGCCCCTTTTCCCTTTGGGCCCGGGGGGGTAAAAGTTTTGGGTGTCTGCCAAATTATCTGTTTTAAAAAACCCCAGCTATAAGGGTGGGTCCCGTTTTTTAGGTTCCCCTTTTAAAAACCTGAGGCGCATTTAATCCCTTTTGGCCCACCCGGGTCCCGCTCCCTCCGCCTTGGTATCCCCAAAATCCCCTTTCCCTGTCTCCCTACTGAAGCCCGGGCACCCATAACCCCCTTCTCTCGGTCCCTGGTTCCCCCTCCCGTTTTTGCTGATTTCCAACCAAAGGTTTTGCCGTCAAAGAGAAAAATTTTTTGGGCCCCTAAGGGCTTTTTAGGGGGGGACGATTTTTTTGGTGGACTGGGAAAGGGGTTTGGGCCGAGGAAAAAGGGCGTGGGAGCCGGGGAAAACATCCTGGGTAGGGGTTTTTCTTATCTAAGTTTTTTCGGGCCAAAAAAAAAGAGGGGGAGGGGCCAAAAAAGGGGGGGGGGGGTACTGTTACGGGTGTCCCCCGACCCCCCTGTGGGTCGCAGGCAAAAACCCCCAACGCCGCAGCACTCCTGCTTTCGGCCGGGGGTGCTGAGCCCAAGCCCCGGGCCGCGGACACCCCGGGCCCCCTTTGGGGGTCAAATTACCCTTCACGTCCTGTTCCCAAACCCCGGGGTGGGGCCCCGGGACTTGGGCCCGGGGAAAATTTTAAAGGGGGCAAATGCGCCCGGTGATTTGGGTTTTACCCGGGGACGGACCCCCTTTTAAAACCTGCCTCTTCCCAAACACCTTTGCCCCAATCCCATTTTGCCCTGTGCCTAGAGAGGAAACGTTCCCAAAAAAGGGCTTGTTTGTTTACTGTGTACTGTACCTCCCGCCTCTGTCCCCTTTACCCCCGAACCAAATTTCCACCTGTTTGACCTTCTGCCCGGTCCCGACTACGAGCTTTTCTTCACGATTTTGTACCGCGCAACACCCCGGCTGCCACCGCAAGCAAGTCACCCTCAGGGGGTAGTGACCCGGTAAAATTTTCCGCCACAGCAAGTCCATCCCACTTTGCGGCCGGGCTATGGTGAAAACCGGACCTACTTAGACTCCGATACCTGGTCGTGGCATATTCCATCGCTTGTGGTCGGTCCGGGATCACTACCACATCCGTAACAGTTATCTTTGTTTTTCTTTTTTAAAACTCATTTTTTATTGGGACTTTTTCAAAACATTTGAACAGAAGTGAACACATATCTCTGACATGTAATTAGATGGTCATTCTATCACGTATTTGATAATCTCGGGCATGTGCCTGTGGGAATATGTAGATTTAAATACATACAGAGAAAAACACATAAATTACAACGGGTATAAAAGAAATTAAAATTAAACAAAATATCAACAAATACTAAAGTGCAACTGCGTCCTATCTTCATCTCTCGGGTCCACTTGTTGAGCTCCTTAATGAAACCTCATACTCAAGGCAAAGTTCCTCAGACCTGAAGTATCCCTCAGCCGTGCCCCCCAATTCCCTCTCCTACAGTACCATCGGTGTATTTGAACTTCCTGCACTATGGGCCTTCTATCTTCTCTATCGGAATAAATGCGATTTCTTTGAGGTTCTCCAACGTCTGAAGAAACCTGGGGTTAGGATCTACCTTGGCGCCTCTCTGTCACCAGTCTGTCCGTATGAAGCATAATTCCTCCCAGCTGCTTTCATTACAAAGGAGATTGGCGGGCGGAGATTGAGAGCTCTCAGCCATAACTGTAAGAGGCATACGTTTTGCTTGCCAAATGGGCAATGTGAACTATTCCCGGCGATACCGGTGGTGTGAGCTGACTCCTCCGAACCCTTCTCCCCCATCCGTGTCCGGAGGCCTGGGGCAAGTGGTATGTCATGGAGTTCGTCAGTGTTTCTCTAGGGTGACCCGGAAGTGGAAGCTGAATCATACTGAAGGACGTGTCCCAGCTAGGTTTGCTTGTGTAGCTGCATTCCCACAGACCGTGACATAGGCCGTTTTATAGGTGTGCCGAATTTAGGGGCACAGTGCTGCAATCATCGGCGGAAGGTCTGAGGAGGGGGGGAGTTTGAAGGCGTAGATTGGCGTTGTGTTTATCTTGAAGTAAGTTTCCCGACAGGTCTCGCAGATGATGTGTTTCCGTTACGGTCACCCACACCCTTCGGGATCATATCTGGGATTCTATCTGGGCTGTTACCACAATCGGTGGCTCCCAGTAGTGGAATGCCTGAGAAAGCTACCGTTTCCCTGCACCACTCCTTCTCATGTCAGCATAGAGCCTCGATAGACAATATGTCTCCCTTGTGTGGTGAGCATAAAAGTGTCAAATCGTTAGGGGATGGCTCTCCCTTGCGTGGACATATCTCTAGTCTCCCCATAACAAAATGTAGAGAGCTGACATAGGCAGCCAATAGCTGTGATATTGGGTATAGAGAGAAGCCTCTCAAAGCATCTCAAGGGCTTTTGCCATCCTCCGAGAACGCACTTGCTATTAGCTGTCCCGCGTTGGCCAGACCCTGCCTCCCTCACTTCCTATTCAGCGGTGTTGCTCTGACCAGCGGAAAATCGGGGTGGTCCCCAAGATGGCATGTCTTGGACGAGAGCGAAGGAAAGGCATAGCGTTTCCTCAGCTCCTTCCAGCCATTATTGTGGATCGGAACGGGGGTCGGGGACAACTTAATCAGAGAAGCAAACTTAGGATAACTGGTATAGGGCAAAGGACTGTGGGTGCCAAGGGCGCATTAAACTCTCCATTCTAAATTCCCAATTCGTGAAGCTGGAGCGCACCCCCAATCGTCTAGCATGTGACGAGGCAGACAGGCCAGGTTATAACCCCCTAACATCAGGGGAGATTACAGCCCACCTGCCCTACATGGACTGGATCAGTTTATGTAGCGCAATACGGGGTCTTTTCCTGCCTTATATAAATCTGGAGAAAGAAGCTGAGTTTAAATGTGGTTGTTGTCTGTTGTTCTTGAGTAGGTATGGGAGAGTCTGTCGGGGGTTTATAGCAGCTGTAGAAGCAGACATCTTTATGGCGGGACATCTACCCGCCAGTGACAGTGGCAGTGCGGGTCCAACGCTTTCAGGTCCCTGGGGAGATTTTATTTATAAGAGGGGGAATTATTTAACTTATACATCGAGTTTGGAGTTTCCGACCCACCTTGATACCCAAATTAAGTGCATGTGTTCACTGAGCCCCGGGAATGGTCTTGTATCCCATGTTTCACACACTGGGGTACTGTGATAGCTTCGGGACAATTTTCTAGCATTCACTCCTTGGACACGTTTTACTTTGTACCCTGTTGTGATAGAGTGCTGATAAATATCGCAGCACACTCAGCCTGGGTGAGAGCTGGGGTCAGGGGAGCAGACATGAAATAGTTATTGAGATCGTCTGCAAAACAAGCGGTCTTATCCTCTTTGTCTCCTATAAGGTTCCCTGAGAAGAGGTCAGAATCCTCAGTTACCCGTGTACCAAGGGTTCTAGGGCCATATTAAAAAAGTAGGGAGATCGTGGACACCCCTGTCTTGTCCCTTTTGGAGGGGGGGATTTTTGGAGAAGGTAACCGGGGTCGTGAATTTGGCCTTTGGGGAATCATTAGTTGGCAGAGAGGACAGACTTAACGGTCCCTGTAATTCCCCATGGTATCCAGGACAAAACCCAAAGACTGTCCCATCGACGTATATCGAAGGCCTTTTCTGCATTTCTATGGATCCAGGACAGGGCCTGCTCCCGGAGCAATGGCTATTGATTGTCGGGACCCTTTCCAATACCGCTAGCACTTTCCTGATGTTTCCCTCCGCCGCTCTTCCCTTTGATGAATACCCTTTTTGGTGGGTCTATCAATTGCGGCTTAAAACCGGCGTGGCGTTCAGCCAGTATCTTCAGACAAGATTTTTTGACGTCAATGTTATGAGGGATATGGGCCTATATTATGCAGGGAGCAGCGGCGTCATTTCCCTTTCTCGGGATAATTTTAATGTATGCGTTTTTGATTCCTGGTGCGGATAGGATCATTATAATATCGAGTTGTAATATTCGGTTGAGGATGGGGGTGATTGATCGCTCTTAGGATTTTGTATTATCCTCCCCAGAGAAACCCCATCAGGTCCTGGGGCATTGCCTGCCTTAAGTAGGCTGGTGAATA
Source organism: Phyllomedusa bahiana (assembly GCA_025379985.1). Lineage (NCBI taxonomy): Eukaryota > Metazoa > Chordata > Amphibia > Anura > Hylidae > Phyllomedusa > Phyllomedusa bahiana. Next base: position 24,103 of record JAODAL010043066.1, on the reverse strand, counting down.
AGCCTTCTTGACCTCTCCTCAGTTATGTCCGCATCAGTTCCTCCCTCTTGGAGATCTGACAAGTGCGGCAATTGGACTGTTGAGAGTAATATCAACGTCTTGCCTCGCTTGAAAGTGACCCTTGATGAGTACTGTGTGGCATAAATGTCTGAGCGTGTCGTTAAACCCCTGCCGGGTCAGTGGTGAAATAGAGACGTTCGGTGTGCCGGGTGCTTGTATGTGTTGCAGGTGGTAGGCCCTTTCAGTAGCCGGGAAAGATGCTTTCCGGATTTGTTTTCCATGATCTGAGAGTGTGGAGTGTAAGTGTTGACCTATGTAGTTCCTCTGCGCGTTCTGCCCTGAGGGTCAAACTCCTTTTGGCATGTTCCCACGTTCGTTGGGCTTATATCAGAGCTATCTCAAAGATTGGTCTTATAGGTCATCCCTAACTCTTTACTGAGGCTCGTCCAGGTAATGCCTCCTTCAGTTTGCGTTTATAGACAGAAGGTGTTTGGCTATGACCCTACACTCTATGTAACGGGCCTTCGCGGTTAGCCCAATATTAGTGAGGGGGGTGCCCCCGGTGAGTGTCAGTTGTATCCGATGCATAGGTATCCGCACAAACCCTAACCATTCAGCGGAAAGTATCTGTGCTTTGCGGGATAGGCAGGAAATTTCAGATAAAATCTGTACCCTCGGAAAAAATTCACATCAATCTACTGAGTATTGGGTGAGGATCAGAGATGACCATGTTCTGAATTTTTGCATTTTTCGACTCTGGGGTTGGGAGGGAGTCAGTAAACCAGAAAGATGATTCAAGCCTACTTAGGACCATGACTGGTGGGAACCGGGGAGGAATTGTAAGTGTAGTCCCGTTCATCGGGATTTCGGCTCTCTCCAGCAATCATTGAATGACTAGCGGGATCAGTCCTTTGAGGTGGCCTCTAAGTCTCCCTTTTGAGGACGTGTAAATGCACCTTGTTATTTACTTGGGATGCTCTCTGCCCTCACCTTCGTTCTTCGACCTGATCTAAAACTGCGTTCATGTCCTCCTCCAATCATTTGGCATTGGTTTTTGATCGGTTGCAATCCTCTCGCTAAAAACTCCTTAAAAAATACCCGGTTCTGACCATTGGGCCATTGATATTAAGAGTGCTTAGGTCACATTTTCCCCACTTAATGACCAGATGGGAGACTCTACCCTACAGATCATGCTCATTGATGGAAACCAGCTCAAAATGAAAATTTTTGTGAATATAGCGTGACTACCCCTGCCATTTCCCAGCTATGGACGGGGACCTAGGCGTGGCCACCCACAGCTTCTCCAACCGCTTAATGTCACCAAGTCCTTCAGTTGTGTTTCCTGCAGGAGGACATCATCTGGGGCGGAGCATCTTTAGAGCCGGATCACCTTCATCCGTTTATTTGGGGAACGGATCCCACTTTATGTTACAGGTGATGATCCGACTTTAAAGGGTATTCGATATGGGAGAGCTGTGGGCTGGCACGAGTGTTTCGGAAAGGCCGGATTTTTTAGGCTGATTCTTCTGGGAGGCACTAGGTCTGAGATGTATAAATCGGACGCAGTAAAACTTAAAACATAGTCAGCAAACAGGTAAAACTGCATAACATGCATGTAAACCTTTGCCCAATCGGCAAGAAGTACAATGACGATGACGGGGGGCTGTTGGTGCCCCACCTTCAATGGGTGGATGGACTCCCTTTTTTCCATTAGCATGAAGATACTTTTCCCCAGACAAGAACCCTTGCCCCCCTTCCCCCACCGGCAAAAAGTCCTTGAATTTCTCGAGTTCTCCTGGATTGGCCTATAATCATTTATGTGAGGAGAAGCAATTGCATCCAAGACAGTCTAGATGGACCCCTATGACAACACTCTCGCTTCCATACAAGGGAAATGATCCAAGGATGTTCATACAGTCGCCATCCTCCCCCTCACCAAACTTGTTCGTCGTCCGGTGCTCGGGTTGACCGTCTCCTCAGGCAGGGGTAGGAGTCAGTCGGCGTCTCCGTTTCGTCGGCTGACAGCTTTCTTTAGGCGGAAAGTGGAGGTGGTGACAGAGATTCGCGAGCGAGCCCACAAAGGTCTCTTTCTGTCTCCTACTGGAGGTTCTCAAGGGTATCTGCTGGAAGTAGTCTCAGTGATCGCGGTGGTCGGCTGGAGTTTTGGAGACCGGTATACTATCTGGAGCTCATATATGTGCGCAGATCCTCTTCCGCTTCCACAGCCGAGCTAAAAAGAACCTGGGAGGGCCATCAGGATCCAGCACCTTGGGGGTGGCCGGGGTAGAGGAATCTGAAATCGAAATCTTCTGTTGAAATAGTGCCGGTACAGAGTTTGCTGAAGGCGCGGCGTCTCTGGGTAAACCTATGCGGAGAAAGAAATCTTCAAATTGCAGCACTTTATGCCCCTGGAGTAGTTGTGGCTTGTGTTGAGCATGCGATTACGCCCTCACAGATTTCGCCTTGTCATTTTAAAGGTCCAGGAACTTCATTATTCAACAGTGCGGCTTGTCTGCCATTGTTGAGACTTAGATGCTGGGGTTGTTCTTCCCTCCGGGCCCACTCTGTGTATTCTCTCGATACGGCAGCCATGGTTGATGCCCAGGACAGCAGGCAGCTCTTCCTGGCAGTTGGGGTTGAAGGTCGCGCTGTTTTGAACGATTCAGGGTAGACCCACTAGCCTCAGGTTACTCCGCCTGGAGCGGTTTCTAGGTCTTCGATGCGTTCTTGCGTGCACCAGGATTGTGCTGTGGCGCAGAGCTTCAGAGGGCGTTCAGATTGCTGTGTCAGTCCTCCAGGTCAATTCTACTCTGTTCTCTATTCTTCGAGTCTGGCAGAGTGAGCTTGATAACATCTGCTGCAGCTTGAGCAGAGAGGCCTGGGACGGTGGTTTCAAGAGACGCTTGCTGATCTGGTGCGATTAGTCTTGCCAATTCTGTAGAAGGTGCTTGTAATCCAATCGGCACAGTGCAGGCTGGTATTGGAGGATCAGCGAGCCCTGGGATCCCGCTGGAGCAAGGTTCCAGGAGAGATGCCTGCGTAGTCCCCTACCCCCCTTGCGGTGCTGGCACTGCTGTGGTCTTCCTTATTTCTCTGGCTGGCGCGACCGGCTCCGGCAGCCATTTTAGGTGTTATTTGTGGCTGTTCTAGTGCAGCTCCGGTCTTTGGGCGCTACGCAGTAGATACTCTCCATCAGGGGGTGTGTGCTGCCAGAAACGTGGGAGTAGTCCCCTCTGAATGCCAGTCCTGCTCCGCTATGCAGTCAGCAGGTCTGTGTGCGCTCGCACCGCCGCGCGCGTCCGCGCGCCTCGTATCACAGTTTATATGGGGGTCGAGTGTCCCTTTAAAATTTGCATAGGGCAGTGTATGGTCAACTCAGGCCCCTTGCGCTGCGGGCTGGGATGGCTGATCGCGGCAGGACGGTACCGTGGGTAGCCCTCTGCTGTGGATCACCCCCGAGGACGTGCGGGGCGGGCAGGCTGGATCATGGGGATACCTCCCCTCTGAGGAGTTAGTCAGTCTGTCGCTGCAGTGGGCTGTACAGGGGCTAGCAGTCTGGTTCTCTTTACTCACCGTACTCAGGAAGTCAGGCGTCGCCTCACTGCTGTTGTTGGCGGCGCCGTGCGCCTACTGCTCCCTCCCTTGTCCACATCGCAGGTAGCTGGCCGCTCTAGACGCGCGTGTTCTCCCAGGGCTCTGAGGGACAGCTGGTGCTCGCGCGAAGGGTCCGCTGTGACTCACGGCGGCTGTTAGGTCGTGGCTCAGTTACGCTCCCGGTACCTGGAGAAGGCAGTGCTACGGTGTCTGGGCTGGTACTGCGCTGCTCTTTGAGCAGCCTATTTGCGGTACTTATGCGGGGGCTGAGGGGTGCCGTTCCTCAAACCCGTCCTCATGCGCCGGCGCCGGAACCGGAAGTTCAACAGTTATTCTTAGTTATTGCAAGAGAAAAAAAAAACAATCTAACACTTTCCTGCTGATGCTAATTGCTGTCTTGTCTGCAGAACATTGCTGTGCACTATCTGCTCCCAAGAGCTGCAGAACATTGCTGTGCACTATCTGCTCCCAGGAGCTGCAGAACATTGCTGTGCACTATCTGCTCCCAGGAGCTGCAGAACATTGCTGTGCACTATCTGCTCCCAGGAGCTGCAGAACATTGCTGTGCACTATCTGCTCCCAGGAGCTGCAGAACATTGCTGTGCACTATCTGCTCCCAGGAGCTGCAGAACATTGCTGTGCACTATCTGTTCCCAGGAGCTGCAGAACGTTGCTTCCATGACTCTGCTTTAAACAGTTTTTTTTTTTTTTCTTAACTTCACTTTATTTAAACTGTGATGCTCCCCTGCTGTACAGGACCCGAGGAAACGCTGCTAAACGAGAAACGCGTAGAGGACCTGAGGTAACTCTGCTTAGAGAGAAAGGCCATGTCCCCACGGCACGGGTTTTCGGCCCGGCGGTTTCCGGATGGAATCTGTGCTTCTCAATGTGAAGGGGGGAGGGCTCTTCTCCACTAATCGCGGATAAAAGCCGTCCCCCCTGCGGCCGAGGGGACGGGCGCTAAATAGGACAAATACCGGCCGGCAAACCAGCCGGGGGGATGCGCCCAAACGCGTAGAGGACCTGAGGAAACTCTGCTGAGCGAGAAACGCGTCGTCCATATTCTTTTTATCTTCTGTTATGTCCTAATTAAACTTTTGTTTGTTTTAATAAGTCATCTTAGCGCCTTATATACCTCATTTCATAGTTGCTTTTTAGCACTAATATATTTCACATACCTGACTTAGATACATTGAATTTCTCTGACACTGTATCACACATACCTGGCTTAGATACATTGAATTTCTCTGACACCATATCACACATACCTGGCTTAGGTACATTGCACTTCTATGAGGCTGTGTCACCGTGGACAATGTAGAGCTCTTTGCCCCTGAGGCTGTATCACACATATGAGGCTTAGATACATAGGTCTATTGTGTCTCTCTGAGAATGTTGGATGCTGTTGTATAGAATGGTTCAGCTCCATACATCTCCATACAGCTCCATACAGCCCCATACATCTCCATACATCTCCATACAGCTCCATACAGCTCCATACATCTCCATACAGCTCCATACATCTCCATACAGCTCCATACAGCTCCATACATCTCCATACATCTCCATACATCTCCATACATCTCCATACAGCCCCAAACATCCCCATACATCTCCATACAGCCCCATACAGCCCCATACATCTCCATACAGCTCCATACAGCCCCATACAGCCCCATACAGCCCCATACATCTCCATACAGCTCAATACAGCCCCATACATCTCCATACATCTCCATACAGCCCCATACAGCTCCATACATCTCCATACAGCCCCATACAGCTCCATACATCTCCATACATCTCCATACAGCTCCATACAGCTCCATACAGCTCCATACAGCCCCATACATCTCCATGCATCTCCATACAGTCCCATACAGCTCCATACAGCCGCATACAGCCCCATACAGCTCCATACAGCTCCATTCAGCCCCATACATCTCCATACATCCCCATACAGCTCCATACAACCCCATACATCTCCATACAGCTCCAAACAGCCCCATACATCTCCATACAGCTCCATACAGGTCCATACACCTCCATACATCTCCATACAGCTCCATATAGCCCCATACATCTCGATACAGCTCCATACATCTCCATACATCTCCATACAGCTCCATACCTCTCCATACATCTCCATACAGCCCCGTACATCTCCATACATCTCCATACATCTCCATACAGCCCCGTACATCTCCATACATCTCCATACAGCCCAATACATCTCCATACATCTCAATACATCTCAATACAGCCCAATACATCTCCATACATCTCCATACAGCTCCATACAGCTCCATACATCTCCATACAGCTCCAGACATCTCCATACATCTCCATACAGCTCCATACCTCTCCATACATCTCCATACAGCCCAATACATCTCCATACATCTCAATACATCTCAATACAGCCCAATACATCTCCATACATCTCCATACAGCTCCATACAGCTCCATACATCTCCATACAGCTCCATACATCTCCATACAGCTCCATACAGCTCCATACATCTCCATACAGCTCCAGACATCTCCATACATCTCCATACAGCCCCAAACATCCCCATACATCTCCATACAGCTCCATACAGCTCCATACATCTACATACATCTCCATACAGCTCCATACAGCCCCATACAGCCCCATACATGTACATACATCTCCATACAGCTCCATACAGCCCCATACAGCCCCATACATCTCCATACATCTCCATACAGCCCCATACAGCTCCATACAGCCCCATACAGCTCCATACAGCCCCATACATCTCCATACAGCCCCATACAGCTCCATACATCTCCATACATCTCCATACAGCTCCATACAGCTCCATACAGCTCCATACAGCCCCATACATCTCCATACATCTCCATACAGTCCCATACAGCTCCATACAGCTCCATTCAGCCCCATACATCTCCATACATCCCCATACAGCTCCATACAACCCCATACATCTCCATACAGCTCCAAACAGCCTCATACATCTCCATGCAGCTCCATACATCTCCATACATCTCCTTACAGCCACCTACAGCTCTATACAGCCCTATACAGCCCCATACAGCTCCGTACATCTCCATAAAGCCCCATACAGCTCCATGCATCTCCATACATCACCATACATCTCCATACAGCTCCATACAGCCCCATACATCTCCATACAGCCCCATACAGCTCTATACAGCTCCATACAGCCCCATACATCTCCATACAGCCCCATACAGCTCCATACAGCCCCATACATCTCCATACAGCTCCATACATCTCCATACAGCCCCATACATCTCCATACAGCCCCGTAATCTCCATAAGCCCCATACATCTCCATACAGCCCCATACATCTTCATACAGCCCCGTACATCTCCATACAGCTCTATACAGCTCCATACAGCCCCATACATCTCCAAACAGCTCCATACAGCTCCATACAACTCCATACATCTCCATACAGCTCTATACAGCTCCATACAGCCCCATACAGCTCCATACAGCTACATACAACTCCATACATCTCCATACAGCCCCATACATCTCCATACAGCCCCATAAAGCTCCATACAGCTCCATACAGCTAGAAACAGCTCCAAACAGCCCCATACAGCTCCATACAGCCCCATACAGCCCCATACATCTCCATACAGCTCCATACAGCCCAATACATCTCCGTACAGCTCCATACAGCCCCATACATCTCCATACAGCTCGATACAGCCCCATACATCTCCATACATCTCCATACAGCTCCAAACAGCCCCATACACCTCCATACAGCCCCATACATCTCCATACATCTCCATACAGCTCCATACAGCTCCATACATCTCCATACAGCTCCATACAGCTCCATACAGCTCCATACAGCACCATACAGCTCCATACAGCCCCATACAGCCCCATACAGCTCCAAACAGCTCCATACAGCCCCATACAGCTCCATACAGCTCCTTACAGCTCAATACAGCCCCATACAGCTCCATACATCTCCATACAGCCCCATACAGCCCCATAGAGCTCCATACATCTCCATACATCTCCATACAGCCCCATACATCTCCATACAGCCCCTTACAGCTCCATACATCTCCATACAGCCCAAAACAGCTCCATACAGCGACATACATCTCCATACATCTCCATACAGCCCCATACATCTCCATACATCTCCATACATCTCCATACAGCTCCATACAGCCCCATACATCTCCATACAGCTCCATACAGCTCCATACAGCCCCATACATCTCCATACATCTACATACAGCTCCATACAGCCCCAAACAGCTCCATACAGCCCCATACATCTCCATACAGCTCTATACATCTCCATACAGCCCCATACATCTCCATACAGCCCCATACAGCTCCATACAGCTCCATACAGCCCCATACAGCCCCAAACATCTCCATACAGCCATATACAGCTCCATACAGCCACATACAGCCCCATACAACTCTATACTTCTCCATACATCTCCATACATCTCCATACAGCCCCATACATCCCCATACATCTCCACACAGCTCCATACAGCCCCATACAGCTCCATACATCTCCATACATCTCCAAACAGCCCCATACATCTCCATACATCTCCATACATCTCCAAACAGCTACATACATCTTCATACAGCTCCATACAGCCCCATACAGCTCCATACAGCCACATACAGCACTATGCAGCTCCTTTCAGCTCCATACAGCCCCATCCAGCTCCATACAGCTCAATACAGCTCCATACATCTCCATAGAGCCCCATATAGCTCTATACAGCCCCATACATCTCCAAACAGCCCCGTACATCTTCATACATCTCCATACAGCCCCATACAGCCCTATACAGCTCCATACATCTCCATACATCTCCATACAGCTCCAGACATCTCCATACATCTCCAGACAGCTCCATACAGCCGTGTACATCTCCATACAGCTCCATACAGCCCCATACAGCTCCATACATCTCCATACAGCCCCGTACATCTCCATACAGCTCCATACAGCTCCATACAGCTCTATACAGCTCCATACAGCCCCTTACATCTCCAAACAGCTCCATACATCTCCATACATCTCCATACAGCTCCAGACATCTCCATACATCTCCAGACAGCTCCATACAGCCGCGTACATCTCCATACAGCTCCATACAGCCCCATACAGCTCCATACATCTCCATACAGCCCCGTACATCTCCATACAGCTCCATACAGCCCCATGCAGCTCTATACAGCCCCATACAGCTCCATACATCTCCATACACCCCCGTACATCTCCATACAGCCCCATACAGCTCCATACAGCTCTATACAGCTCCATACAGCCCCATATATCTCCATACAGCTCCATACAACTCCATACATCTCCATACAGTTCTATACAGCTCCATACAGCCCCATACAGCTCCATACAGCTCCATACAAATCCATACATCTCCATACAGCCCCATCCAGCTCCATACAGCCCCATACAGCTCCATACATCTCCATACGGCTCCATACAGCCCCATACATCACCATACAACTCCATACAGCCCCGTACATCTCCATACAGCCCCATACATCACCATACATCTCCATACAGCTCCATACATCTCCATACAGCTCCATACATCACCATACATCTCCATACAGCCCCGTACAGCTCCAAACAGCCCCATACATCTCCATACAGCTCGATACAGTGCCATACATCTCCATACAGCTCCATACAGCCCCATACATCTCCATACAGCTCCATATAGCCTCATACAGCCCCATACATCTCCATACAGCTCCATACATCTCCATACAGCCCCATACAGCTCTATACAGCTCCATACATCTCCATACAGCCCCATACAGTCCCATTCAGCCCCATACAGCTCCATACATCCCCATATATCTCCATACATCTCCATACAGCTCCACACATCTTCATACAGCTCCATACAGCCCCATACAGCTCCATACAGCCACATACAGCACTATACAGCTCCATTCAGCTTCATACAGCCCCATACAGCTCTATACAGCTCCATACATCTCCATACAGCTCCATACAGCCCCATACAGCTCTATACAGCCCCATACATCTCCATACAGCCCCATACAGCCCCGTACATCTTCATACATCTACATACAGCCCCATACATCTCCATACATCTCCATACAGCCCCGTACATCTCCATACAGCTCCATACAGCTACATACAGCCCCATACAGCTCCATACAGCTCCAAACATCTCCATACAGCCCCATACATCTCCATACAGCCCCGTACATCTCCATACAGCCCTGTACATCTCCATACAGCCCCATACATCTCCATACAGCTCCATACAGCTCCATACAACTCCATACAACTCCATACAGCTCTTTACAGCTCCATACAGCTCTATACAGCTCCATACAGCCCCATACATCTCCATACAGCTCCATACAGCTCCATACAACTCCATACATCTCCATACAGCTCTATACAGCTCCATACAGCCCCATACAGCTCCATACAGCCCCATACAGCTCCATACAGCCCCATACATCTCCATACAGCTCCATACAGCCCCATACAGCTCCATACAACCCCATACATCTCCATACAGCTCCATACAGCCCCATACATGTCCATACAGCTCCATACAGCTCCAAACAGACCCATACATCTCCATACAGCTCCATAAGCTCCATACAGCCCCATACACCTCCATACAGCTCCATACATCTCCATACATCTCCATACAGCTCCATAAAGCTCCATACAGCTCCAAACAGCCCCATACATCTCCATACAGCTCCATAAAGCTCCATACAGCTCCAAACAGCCCCATACATCTCCATACAGCTCCATATAGCCCCATACATCTCGATACAGCTCCATACATCACCATACAGCTCCAAACAGCCCCAAACAGTCGTCCCGTGCAGCCCCATACACCTCCATACAGCTCCATATAGCTCCATACAGACCCATACAGCTCCATACAGCTCCATACAGCCCCATACATCTCCATACAGCTCAATACATCTCCATACAGCCACCTACAGCTCTATACAGCCCTATACAGCCCCATACAGCTCCGTACATCTCCATACAGCCCCATACAGCTCCATGCATCTCCATACATCACCATACATCTTCATACAGCCCCGTACATCTCCATACAGCCCCATACATCTCCATACAGCCCCATACAGCTCTATACAGCTCCATGCAGCTCCATACATCTCCATACAGCCCCATACGACTCTATACATCTCCATACAGCCCCATACATCTCCATACATCTCCAGAGATCTCCATACAGCCCCATAAAGCTCCATACAGCTCCACACATGTCCAAACAGCTCCATACAGCCCCATACATCTCCATACAGCCCCATACAGCTCTATACATCTCCATACAGCTCCATACAGCCCCATACATCTCCATATATCTCCATAAAGCTCTATACAGCTCCATACAGCCCTATACAGCTCCAAACAGCCCCATACAGCCACATACACCTCCATACAGCTCTATACATCTCCATACAGCCCCATACATCTCCATATAGCCCCATACATCTCCATACAGCCCCATACAGCTCCATACAGCCCCATACATCTCCATACATCTCCATACAGCTCTATACATCTCCATAGAGCCCCATACATCTCCATACAGCCCCATACAGCTCCATACAGTTCCATACAGCCCCATACAGCTCCATACAGCCCCATACAGCTCCATACATCCCCATACATCTCCATACAGCTCCATACAGCTCAATACAGCCCCATACATATCCATACATCTCCATACAGCCCCATACAGCTCCATACATCTCCATACATCTCCATACAGCTCCATACATCTCCATACAGCCCCATACAGCTCCATACAGCTCCATACATCTCCATACAGCCCCATACATCTCCATACAGCTCCATACAGCCCCATACAGCTCCATACAGCCCCATACATCTCCATACAGCTCCATACAACCGCATACATCTCCATACAGCTCCATACAGCCCCATACAGCTCCATACAGCCCCATACATCTCCATACAGCTCCATACAACCGCATACATCTCCATACAGCCCCATACAGCCCCATACATCTCCATACAGCTCTATACATCTCCATACAGCCCCATACAGCTCCATACAGCTCCATACAGCTCCGTACATCTCCATACAGCTCCATACATCTCCAAACAGCCCCAAACAGCTCCATACAGCTCCATACATCTCCATACAGCCCCATACATCTCCATACAGCTCCAAACAGCCCCCAAACACAGTACTATGCTCCATACAGCCCCATACATCTCCATACAGCTCCATACAGCCCCATACATCTCCATACAGCTCTATACATCTCCATACAGCTCCATACATCTCCATACATCTCCATACAGCTCCATACAGCCCCATACAGCCCCATACATCTCCATACAGCTCCATACATCTCCATACAGCTCCATACAGCCCCATACAGCTCCATACATCTCCATACAGCCCCATACAGCCCCATACAGCCCCATACAGCTCCATACATCTCCATACAGCTCCATACAGCTCCATACATCTCCATACATCTCCATACAGCTCCATACAGCCCCATACATCTCCATACAGCTCCATACAGCCCCATACAGCTCCATACAGCCCCATACATCTCCATACAGCTCCATACAGCCCCATACATCTCCATACAGCTCTATACATCTCCATACAGCCCCATACATCTCCATACAGCCCCATACAGCTCCATACAGCCCCATACAGCCCCAAACATCTCCATACAGCCACATACAGCTCCATACAGCCACATACAGCCCCATACAACTCCATACATTTCCATAGATCTCAATACAGCCCCATACAGCCCCATACAGCTCCATACAGCCCCATACAGCCCCATATGGCTCTATACGTCTCCATACATCTCCATACATCTCCATACAGCCCCATACATCTCCATACATCTCCATACAGCTCCATACAGCCCCATACATCTCCATACAGCTCCATACATCTCCATACATCTCCATACAGCTCCATACAGCCCCATACAGCTCCATACAGCCACATACAGCACTATGCAGCTGCATTCAGCTCCATACACCCCCATACAGCTCCATACAGCTCCATAGAGCCCCATACAGCTCTATACAGCTCCATACATCTCCATACAGCACAGTACATCTTCATACATCTCCATACAGCCCCATACAGCTCCATACATCTCCATACAGCTCCATACATCTCCATACATCACCATAAATCTCCATACAGCCCCATACATCTCCATACAGCTCCATACAGCCCCGTACATCTCCATACAGCTCCATACAGCCCCGTACATCTCCATACAGCTCTATACAGCCCCATACAGCCCCATACAGCTCCATACATCTCCATACAGCCCCATACAGCTCCATACATCTCCATACATCTCCATACAGCTCCATACAGCCCAATACAGCTCCATATAGCTCCATACAAATCCATACATCTCCATACAGCCCCATCCAGCTCCATACAGCCCCATACAGCTCCATACATCTCCATACGGCTCCATACAGCCCCATACAGCTCCATACAGCTCCATACAACTCCATACATCTCCATACAGCCACATACAGCTCCATACAGCTACATACAGCTCCATACAGCTACATACAACTCCATACATCTCCATACAGCCCCATACAGCTCCATACATCTCCATACATCTCCATACGGCTCCATACAGCCCCCTACATCTCCATACGGCTCCATACAGCCCAATACATCTCCATACAGCCCCATACAGCTCCATACAGCTCCATACATCTCCATACATCTCCATACAGCCCCATACAGCTCCATACATCTCCATACAGCCCCATACATCTCCATACAGCTCCATACAGCCCCATACATCTCCATACAGCTCCATACAGCCCCATACAGCCCCATACATCTCCAAACAGCCCCATACAGCTCCATACAGCTCCATACATCTCCATACATCTTCAAACAGCTCCATTCAGCTCCATACAGCCCCATACAGCCCCACACATCTCCATACAGCTCCATACAGCCCCATGCAGCTCTATACAGCCCCATACATCTCCATACAGCTCCATATAGCGCCATACAGCCCCATACAGCTCTATACAGCTCCATACAGCTCCATATAGCCCCATACACCTCCATACAGCTCCATACAGCTCCATATAGCCCCATACACCTCCATACATCTCCATACAGCTCCATAAAGCACCATACAGCTCCATACAGCCCCATACAGCTCCATATAGCGCCATACACCTCCATACATCTCCATACAGCTCCATAAAGCTCCATACAGCTCCATACAGCCCCATACAGCTCCATACAGCCCCATACATCTCCATACACCTCCATACAGCTCCATACATCTCCATACAGCCCCATACAGCCCCAAACAGTTCTATATAGCTCCATACAGCCCCATACATCTCCATACAGCCCCATACAGCCCCATACAGCTCCATACAGCTCCATACAGCCCCATACAGCTCCATACATATCCATACAGCCACATACAGCTCTATACAGCCCTATACAGCCCCATACAGCTCCGTACATCTCCATACAGCTCCATACAGCTCCATACATCTCAATACATCTCCATACAGCCCCATACAGCTCAATACATCTCCATACAGCTCCATACAGCTCCATACAGCCCCATACAGCTCCATACAGCTCCATACAGCCCCATACAGCTCTATACAGCTCCATACAGCTCCATACATCTCCATACATCTCCATACAGCCCCATACATCTCCATACAGCTCTATACAGCTCCATACAGCCCCATACAGCTCCATACAGCTCCATACAGCTCCATACAGCCCCATACAGCTCCATACAGCCCCATACATCTCCATACAGCCCCATACAGCCCCAAACAGTTCTATACAGCTCCATACAGCCCCATACATCTCCATACAGCACCATACAGCTCCATACATCTCCATACATCTCCATACATCTCCATACAGTCCCATACATCTCCATACATCTCCATACAGCTCCATACAGCTCTATACATCTCCATACAGCCCCAAACATCTCCATACAGTTTCTTACAGCTCCATACAGCTCCATTCAGCCCCATAAAGCCCCATACAACTCCATACATCTCCATACATCTCCATAGATCTCAATACAGCCCCAAACATCTTCATACAGCCCCATACAGCTCCATACATCTCCAAACATCTCCATACATCTCCATACAGCCCCGTACATCTCCATACAGCTCTATACAGCTCCATACAGCCCCATACATCTCCATACATCTCCATACATCTCCATACAGCTCCATACAGCTCCATACATCCCCATACAGCTCCATACAGCCCCATACAGCCCCATACATCTCCATACAGCTCTATACAGCTCCATACAGCCCCATACAGCTCCATACAGCTCCATACAGCTCCATACATCTCCATACAGCCCCATACAGCCCCATACAGCTCTATACAGCTCCATACATCTCCATACAGCCCCATACAGTCCCATTCAGCCCCATACAGCTCCATACAGCTCCATACATCCCCATATATCTCCAAACATTTCCATACATCCCCATATATCTCCATACATCTCCATACAGCTCCACACATCTTCATACAGCTCCATACAGCCCCATACAGCTCCATACAGCCACATACAGCACTATACAGCTCCATTCAGCTTCATACAGCCCCATACAGCTCTATACAGCTCCATACATCTCCATACAGCTCCATACAGCCCCATACAGCCCCATATAGCTCTATACAGTCCCATACATCTCCATGCAGCCCCATACAGCCCCGTACATCTTCATACATCTACATACAGCCCCATACATCTCCATACATCTCCATACAGCCCCGTACATCTCCATAAAGCTACATAGAGCCCCATACAGCTCCATACAGATCCAAACATCTCCATACAGCCCCATACATCTCCATACAGCCCCGTACATCTCCATACAGCCCCGTACATCTCCATACAGCTCCATACAGCTCTATACAGCTCCATACAGCCCCATACATCTCCATACAGCTCCATACAGCTCCATACATCTCCATACATCTCCATACAGCTCTATACAGCTCCATACAGCCCCATACAGCTCCATACAGCTCCATACAGCTCCATACATCTCCATACAGCCCCATACAGCTCCATACAGCCCCATACATCTCCATACAGCTCCATACAGCTCCATACAGCTCCATACAGCTCTATACAGCTCCATACAGCCCCATACAGCTCCATACAGCTACATACAGCTCCATACAACTCCATACATCTCCATACAGCCCCATACAGCTCCATACAGCCCCATACATCTCCATACAGCTCCATACAGCCCCATACAGCTCCATACAGCCCCATACATCTCCATACAGCTCCATACAGCCCCATACATCTCCATACAGCTCCATACAGCTCTATACAGCTCCATACAGCCCCATACATCTCCATACAGCTCCATAAGCTCGATACAGCCCCACACACCTCCATACAGCTCCATACATCTCCATACATCTCCATACAGCTCCATAAAGCTCCATAGAGCTCCAAACAGCCCCGTACATCTCCATACATCTCCATACAGCTCCATAAAGCTCCATAAAGCTCCAAACAGCCCCATACATCTCCATACAGCTCCATATAGCCCCATACATCTCGATACAGCTCCATACATCTCCATACAGCTCCAAACAGCCCCAAACAGTCGTCCCGTGCAGCCCCATACACCTCCATACAGCTCCATATAGCTCCATACAGACCCATACAGCTCCATACAGCCCCATACATCTCCATACAGCTCAATACATCTCCATACAGCCACCTACAGCTCTATACAGCCCTATACAGCCCCATACAGCTCCGTACATCTCCATACAGCCCCATACAGCTCCATGCATCTCCATACATCACCATACATCTCCATACAGCTCCATACATCTCCATACAGCCCCGTACATCTCCATACAGCCCCATACAGCCCCATACATCTCCATACAGCCCCATACAGCTCTATACAGCTCCATGCAGCTCCATACATCTCCATACAGCCCCATACAGCTCCATACAGCCCCATACAACTCTATACATCTCCATACAGCCCCATACATCTCCATAGATCTCCATACAGCCCCAAACAGCTCCACACATGTCCATACAGCTCCATACAGCCCCATACATCTCCATACAGCCCCATACAGCTCCATACATCTCCATACAGCTCCATACAGCCCCATACAGCTCCATACAGCCCCATACAGCCCCATACAGCCCCATACATCTCCATACAGCTCCATACAGCTCCATACAGCTCCATACAGCTCCATACAGCACTAAGCCCATAAAAAACTCCATACATCTCCATACAGCCCCATACAACTCCATACATCTCCATACATCTCCATACAGCTCCATACAGCTCCATACAGCTAGTAACAGCTCCAAACAGCCCCATACATCTCCATACAGCTCCATACAGCTCCATACAGCCCCATACATCTCCATACAGCTCCATACAGCCCCATACATCTCCATACAGCTCCATACAGCCCCATACATCTCCATACAGCTCCATACAGCCCCATACAGCTCCAAACAGCCCCATACATCTCCATACAGCTCGATACAGCCCCATACATCTCCATACAGCTCCATACAGCCCCATACATCTCCATACAGCTCGATACAGCCCCATACATCTCCATACATCTCCATACAGCTCCAAACAGCCCCAAACACCGCCATACAGCTCCATACATATCCATACAGCTCCAAACAGCCCCATACAGCTCCATACAGCCCCATACATCTCCACACAGCCCCACACAGCTCCATACAACCCCATACATCTCCATACAGCTCCATACAGCCCCATACACCTCCATACAGCTCCATACATCTCCATACATCTCCATACAGCCCCATACAGCTCCATACAGCTCCAAACAGCCCCATACATCTCCATACAGCTCCATACACCTCCATACATCTCCATACAGCTCCATATAGCCCCATACATCTCGATACAGCTCCATACATCTCCATACAGCTCCAAACAGCCCCAAACAGTCGTCCCGTGCAGCCCCATACACCTCCATACAGCTCCATACAGCTCCATACAGCCCCATACATCTCCATACAGCTCCATACAGCCCCATACATCTCCATACAGCTCCATACAGCCCCATACAGCTCCATACAGCCCCATACATCTCCATACAGCTCCATACATCTCCATACAGCCCCATACATCTCCATACAGCCCCATACAGCTCCATACAGCCCCATACATCTCCATACAGCTCCATACATCTCCATACAGCTCCATACAGCTCCATACAGCTCCATACAGCCCCATACAGCTCTATACTTCTCCATACATCTCCATACATCTCCATACAGCCCCATACAGCCCCATACAGCTCCATACATCTCCATACATCTCCATACAGCTCCATACATCCCCATACATCTCCATACAGCTCCATACAGCCCCATAGAGCCCCCTACATCTCCAAACAGCCCCATACATCTCCATACATCTCCATACAGCTCCATACATCTTCATACAGCTCCATACAGCCCCATACAGCCCCATACAGCCCCATACAGCCCGATACATCTCCATACAGCCCCATACAGCTCTATACAGCTCTATACAGCCCCATACATCTCCATACAGCTCCATACAGCCCCATACAGCTCCATACAGCTCCATACAGCTCAATACAGCTCAATACAGCCCCATACATCCCCATACATCTCCATACAGCTCCATACAGCTTCATACAGCCCCATACATCTTCATACATCTACGTACAGCCCCATACATCTCCATACAGCTCCATACATCTTCATACATCACCATACATCTCCATACAGCCCCATACAGCCCCATAAAGCTCCATACAGCTCCATACAGCTCTATACAGCTCCATACAGCCCCATACATCTCCATACATCTACATACAGCCCCATACATCTCCATACAGCTAAATACAGCCACATACAGCCCCGTACAGCCCCATACATCTCCATACAGCTCTATACATCTCCATACATCTCCATACATCTCCATACAGCCCCATACAGCCCCATACAGCTCCATACATCCACATACATCTCCATACAGCTCCATGCAGCCCCATACAGCCCCATACAGCCACATACAGCCCCGTACAGCCCCATACATCTCCATACAGCTCCATACATCTTCATACATCACCATACATCTCCATACAGCCCCATACAGCCCCATAAAGCTCCATACAGCTCTATACATCTCCATACATCTCCAAACAGCCCCATACAGCCCCATACATCTCCAAACAGCCCAATACATCTCCATACATCTCCATACAGCCCCATACAGCCCCATACATCCAAATACATCTCCACACAGCCCCATACAGCCCCATACATCTCCAAACAGCCCAATACATCTCCATACAGCTCCATACATCTCCATACAGCTCCATACAGCCACATACAGCTCCATACAGCTCCATAGAGCCCCATACAGCTCTATACAGCCCCATACATCTCCATACAGCACAGTATATCTTCATACATCTCCATACATCTCCATACAGCTCCAGACATCTCCATACAGCTCCATACAGCCCCATACAGCCCCATACAGCCCCATACAGCTCCATACATCTCCATGCAGCCCCATAAGCCCCGTACATCTTCATACATCTACATACAGCTCCAGACATCTCCATACATCTCCATACAGCTCCAGACATCTCCATACAGCTCCATACAGCCCCATACAGCCCCATACAGCTCCATACAGCCCCATACATCTCCATACAGCCCCATACATCTCCATACAGCTCCATACAGCCCCATACATCTCCATACAGCCCCATACATCTCCATACAGCCCCATACATCTCCATACAGCCCCATACATCTCCATACATCTCCATACAGCCCCATACAGCCCCATACATCTCCATACAGCCCCATACAGCTCCATACATCTCCATACAATCCCATACATCTCCATACAGCTCCATACAGCTCCAAACAGCCCCATACAGCCACATACATCTCCATACAGCCTCATACAGCTCCATACATCTCCATACAGCCCCATACAGCTCCATACAGCCCCATACATCTCCATACAGCCCCATACATCTCCATACAGCTCCATACAGCCCCATACAGCCCCATACATCTCCATACAGCTCCATACAGCCCCATACATCTCCATACAGCCTCATACAGCTCCAAACAGCCACATACAGCCACATACATCTCCATACACCTCAATACATCTCCATACAGCTCCATACAGCCCCATACATCTCCATACAGCCCCATACAGCTCCATACATCCCCATACATCAGCATACAGCTCCATAGAGCCCCATAAATCTCCATACAGCTCCATGCATCTCCATACAGCCCCATACATCTCCATACAGCCTCATACAGCTCCATACAACTCCATACAGCCTCATACAGCTCCATACAGCCCCATACATCTCCATATAGATCAATACATCTCCATACCGCCCCATACATCTCCATACATCTCCATACAGCCCCATACATCTCCATACAGCCCCGTACATCTTCATACAGCCCCGTACATCTTCATACAGCCCCATACATCTCCATACATCACCATACATCTCCATACAGCCTCATAAAGCCCCATACAGCCCCATACATCTCCGTACATCTCCATACATCTCCCTACAGCCCCATACAGCTCCATACATCTCTATACAGCTCCATACATCTCCATACATCTCTATACAGCCCCATACAGCCCCATTCAGCCCCATACAGCTCCATACATCCCCATATATCTCCATACATCTCCATACAGCTCCATACATCTCCATACAGCCCCGTACATCTCCATACAGCTCCATATAGCCCCATACATCTCCATACAGCTCCATGCATCTCCATACATCTTCATACAGCCCCAAACAGCCCCATACAGCTCCATACATCTCCATACAGCCCCAAACATCTCCATACAGCCCCGTACATCTTCATACATCTCCATACATCTCCATACAGCCCCATACATCTCCATACAGCCCCATACATCTCCATACAGCCCCGTACATCTCCATACAGCCCCGTACATCTTCATACAGCCCCGTACATCTTCATACAGCCCCATACAGCTCCATACATCTCCATACATCTCCATACAGCCCCGTACATCTCCATACAGCCCCATACATCTCCGTACATCTCCATACATCTCCGTACAGCCCCATACAGCTCCATACATCTCTATACAGCTCCATACATCTCCATACAGCTCCATGCATCTCCATACATCTTCATACAGCCCCAAACAGCCCCATACAGCTCCATACATCTCCATACAGCCCCAAACATCTCCATACAGCTCCCATACAGCTCCATACATCTCCATACATCAGCATACAGCTCTATACAACTCCATACATCACCATACATCTCCATACAGCTCCTTACATCTCCATACAGCTCCATACAGCCCAATACAGCTCAATACAGCCACATACAGCCCCATACAGCTCCTTACATCTCCATACAGCTCCAAACAGCTCCATACAGCCCCATACAGCTCCATACATATCCATACAGCCCCATACAGCCCTATACATATCCATACAGCTCCATACATCTCCATACAGCCCCATACAGCCCCATACATCTCCATACAGCTCCATACATCTCCATACATCTCCATACATCTCCATACAGCTCCATACAGCTCCATACAGCCCCATACAGCTCCATACAGCCCCATACATCTCCATACAGCCCCATACAGCTCCATACATCTCCATACAGCTCCATACATCTCCATACAGCTCCATACATCTCCATACAGCTCCATACAGCTCCATACATCTCCATACAGCCCAATACAGCTCAATACAGCCACATACAGCCCCATACAGCTCCTTACATCTCCATACAGCTTCATACATCTCCATATATCACCATACATCTCCATACATCTACATACAGCTCCATACAGCTCCATACTTGGGGTTTTACACCGGACAAAGGGAGGCCAAAGTAATGACGGTCCACTTGGCCATCAAAGTCTATGGGCACATTGATAGCTTCTGTGGTGCGTATGCCAATCCCAGCTCTCCTTAGCTACCTCCTCACTCAGCAGAGTATCCCACATGAGAGGCTCAGATACCCAGCCACCTCCTCTGTGTCCTGGCTCTCGGGGTCACCCGTGCTCCTCGCTGCCATTATTGTGCATCAGATCATAACCTGATTTCACCTTCTGAAGTCGTCTGCAGGGACTTCATCTGTTTCTTGTCCTGAGTGAACCTTTATGTTTACACGACCGCCACCACCCTGCACAACCATCATCATCCTCACCACTATCAGTCTACACAACCACCATCACCCTGCACGACCGCCATCATCCTGCACGACCGCCATCATCCTGCACGAATGCATATCTGGACACTATGGGGACGGCAGCAGGGACAGTGTTGTCATAGCACCACGGGTCAGAGCTGTGCCAGGAAATGATGCTGCCCACACGGCATGGGGGGCATTATCCTGCAGGTGCACAGGCCTGGACTAGACCACAGGGGAGCAAGGGAAACCTCTGGGCATGGTAGGCCTGCGGTGGCTTTTCAGGAAGAAAGGCAAAGAAAGAGGTAGAAAGAGACAGAGTATTAGAGCCATATGTAGCTGGAGAGTGGGCCCCAAGAATCACCTACACTAGTGGCCCCAAGAATAAACTCCACCGGTAGCCCCAAGAATCACCTCCCCTGGTGGCCCCAAGAATCAACTCCACTGGTGGCTCCAAGAATCAACTCCACTGGTGGGCTCCAAGAATCACCTCCACTGGTGGCCCCAAGAATCACCTCCACTGGTGGCCCCAAGAATCAACTCCACAGGTGGAAACCAAGAATCACCTCCACTGGTGGCCCCAAGAATCATCTCCACTGGTGGCCCCAAGAATCATCTCCACTGGTGGCCCCAAGAATCAACTCCACTGGTGGAACCCAAGAATCAGCTCCACTGGTGGCCCCAAGAATCAGCTCCACTGGTGGTCCCAAGAATCAACTCCACTGGTGGCCCCAAGAATCAACTCCACTGGTGGGATCCAAGAATCAGCTCCACTGGTGGCCCCAAGAATCATCTCCACCGGTGGCTCCAAGAATCAACTCCACTGGTGGCTCCAAAAAACAACCCACGGTGGCCACAAAATCATTCCACTAGGGGGGCCCAAAATCACTCCACTGGGGGCCCCCAAGAACCCCCTCCACTGGGGGCCCCCCAAGAATCAACTCCCTGGTGGCTCCAAAAAACATCTCCACTGGGGGCCCCAAGAATACTCCACTGGAGGCCCCAAAAATCATCTCTACTTGTGGGTCTCAAGAATACCTCCACTGGTGGCCCCAAGAAATCCTAGGGGGCTCCCAGAATCACCTCACTGTTGGGCCCCGGAATCACCTCCACTGGGGGGCCCCAAAATCACTCCACTGTGGGTCCCAAAAATTCATCTTACGGGTGGCCCCAAGAATAATCCCCCCTGGGGGCCCCAAAATCAACTCCACTGGGGGGGCCCCAAAGAATCATCTCCCGGTGGGCCCCAAGAATCACCCCTGGTGGGCCCCAAGAATAACTCCACTGGTGGCTCCAAGAATCATCCCACTTGGGCTTCAAGAATCCCCTCCACTGGGGGCCCCAAAATTATCTCCCGGGTTCCCCCAAGAATCATCTCCATGGTGGCCCCAAGAATCAGCTCCACTATGGTCCCAAGAATCCCCTCCACTGGTGGCCCCAAAGAATCGCCCTTGTTGGCCACAAGAATCAACTCCACTGGGGGGCCCCAAGAATCATCTCCAATGGGGGGGCCCCAAGAACATCTCCCGGTGACCCCAAAATCACCTACATAGGGCCCCCAAGAATCAACTCCCACTGGGGTTTTCCCAAGAATCACCTCCACTGGTGGGCCCCAGAATAAAACCCACTGTGGCTCCAAAAATTTAAACTCCACGGGTGGGCTCCAAGAATAATCTCCAGTGGGGGCCCAAACAATCATCCCATGGGGGCCCCCAAAGAAATCAACCCCACTGGTGGGCTCCAAAATCTCCCCCACTGGTGGGCCCCAAGAATCATTCCCCAAATGTGGGGCCCCAAGAATCTCTCCACTGGTGGCTCCCAGAACACCTCCACTGGGGGGCCCCAGGAATCCCCTCCACTGGGTCCCAAAAAAACCCCTCCACTGGTGGGGCCCAAAAGAATCATTTTTCACTGGGGGCCCCCAAGAATCATCTCCACTGGTGGCCCAAAAAATCAGCTCCACTGGTGGCCCCTAGAATAAACCCACGGTGGGCCCCCAAGAATCATCTCCACGGGTGAGCACCAAAAATCATCTCCACGGGGCTTCAAGAATCACCTCCACTGCTGGGCCCCCAAGAATTATTCCACGGTGGCCCCAAAAT
>JAODAL010043065.1:0-34214 GCA_025379985.1 Phyllomedusa bahiana | reverse complement strand
CCGTTCCCTCTTGACCACAACCCTTCCCCTCCCTGACCGCCTCCCTGTCCACGACCACGAACCATAGCTGCTGCCCTGCCTTCTGCCTGACCCCGACTAAAAGCCTCCTGACGTTTTTTGCACCACGCTAAAATTTCGGTGCCCCCCGAAAACAAGCACGTCGGGGGAAACCCGGGTAACCCCCCCCGCAGCAATCCTCCCGCTTTGCGGCGGGCTCTGGTGAAAACCGGGGGACCTACTTAGATTCCTTCCCTGGCGGGGCTTACACCATCGCTTGTGGTGGTCCAGTGATCCACTTCCGCGCCGGAACCGTAACAATAAGCACCCAAATTTACCGACAGAACACAAATTACCACCACATACAGTTAGGTACATATACTTTGTAATGTGCCCATCTCGGGGGCGTGCGAAGGGGGCCACTAGAACCTAGCGAAGCTACATGTTTAAAACTTTGCTACAGATTTCTGGGCGCTTTTATGGGGGAACATATACCCACTTAAAAAAAGTCCACTCAAAAGTTTAGATATATCAATGGCACCCTTCAATCATAGATTCTTAATCCTTTATTCTCTATAATAATATTTACAGAATATGTGCATCATACAATTAGATCCGGCATAATAAGATAGGGTTAAGAATGAGATTAATCATAAATTCTTGTTATTAGGAGATATAGACGGATAGAACCGGAAGTTGCAGTCCATAGAGGACCTTCTTAAACATAATATTTAAAATTTTTTTAGTTTCTGGTAATCAAGCTTACCCCCCCGGTTGGATACACATGTTCCTATTCTGAAATGATTTTTGGGGGCATACCGGCACTGGCCAGATTCAGACTCCACTGCACATACTCAGCATGTATGTTTTGAGTTTTTTTTTTTTTTTCCTCTTTCAGGGGTTCCCATATTGTATTGATGTGAATGCTTTTACTTTTAAACTGGCAACCATGTACATACTGCATTAGCAAAAAAAACTTTTAATTATGATTATATTTGCATGCGGCACTAAGTGTACTTCTTACCACGTATTTGACTCACAAACACTTAGGGGGGGCAATTCCAAACAATAAAAATTTTTTATATATATATTATTATATATAAAAATAAAAAAAATAAATATATATTATATAAAATTTTTATTATATAAAAAAAATTATATAAAAAAAAAAAACAAAAAAAAATTTAAAAACAAAAATACATAAAAAAAACCCCTATAAAAAAAAAAAATTTTTATAAAAAATTTTAAAAAAAAAAAAATTTTAAAAAATAAAAAATATTTAAAATTAAAAATAAAAAATTTATATTTTTTTAAAAAATATTTTTTAATTTTTTTAAAAAAAAAAAATATAAAAATAAATTTTAAAAAATATTAAAAAAAAAAAACCAAAATCAAAAAAAAACTTTAAAAAAACCCCAAGAATTTTTTTAATTTTTCGTAAACACAATTTTTTATACCCCAACACACTCTGCTTTTTTTTCATTACCATCACGGGGAGGGCTCCCCCCCCAGGGTTTTTTTTTCAGTGTTATTTATTTTTGTACAAACCCCTTTTGCTTAGGAAAAAATTTAGAAGTGTTTCCACAAAAAGCTAAGGGAAAATTAAATTTTAATTTTCTGAGCACTTTTGTTACCTTTGCCCATACCTAACCAGCCAGTTAGGTTACCTGAATTAATATATATTAATTAATATATTAATAGTCAGGGACAATTGCTCTTTTTATCTCTCCTGCCTCCTGGACCGTCGGGGAAGGATCGTTGGCAAGAAGCAGTTGGCTTCCATCTGTTGAAACATAGTACTAAAGTGTCAAGCAAGTTGTGCTCCAATCCATCGCATGACATATAAAGGTGGGCAGACAGTGTATAGGCACAATAAAATTATACATTTATTGTGCTTTTACCACACAGTGGAGCGCTGTGGTGTCTCCTTCTCTCTTTCTACTTGCACACAAATGAAGCCTACAAAGAAAAGAACATTGTGAAGCATGGAGGAGGCTTAGTTATGTTTTTGAATCTGTGCAGGGTACAATGAAATCTCAAGACTATCAAAGCATACTGAAACCAAATGTGCTGCCCAGTGTCAGAAAGCTTGGTTCTCCAATAGGATAATGACACAAAAAACATAGCTAAAAACATACATTACTGACTAAGAGTAAAGGGCTGGACTATTTTGAAGTGGCTTTCTGTAAGCCCTGATCTAAATCTTATTGAACATATGTGGAAGAAGCTGAAAGACACGGTCTGGAGAAGGCACCTTCACACCTGAGACAGATGCAGTAGTTTTGTCATGAGAAGTGGGCCAAAATACCTATGGACAGGTGCAGAAGTCTCAATGAGAGTTACAGAAATCATTTGTTTGCAGTGATTACTTCAAAAGGTTGTGCAACAAAATATTACATTAAGGGAACCATCATTTTTGTCCAGGTTAGTTTCATTAGTTTGTTTTGTAAATTTTTTTGGTGGAACAACAATTCAAAAACTATTGGCATCAATTGCTTTACATGCAATTTTAGTATATATTTGTCTTAACTATTTCAGGGACCATTGAGGGTTTTTCTTTGTGTAGGAGAAGGGCACCAACAATTTTGTCCATGTGTGAAGCATTGATAAATCTTGCACATATTTAGACTATCTAGTCTAGGTTTACATCTCCCATCAGTTGGCCATCATTTTTGGATTTTTGGCATTGCAGGCTAAGACATGCCCTTTTCCATGAAGGCAGGTGCCTTTTACTGAGGTCACGCCACTTTTGTTGGATGAGTCACAGTGTGTGGTGTAAAGCATATACACCAGTATTTTGGCACAGATTGTACTAATAAATGCGCCCCAATGTTTTATCTTTGGGATCAAAAAATACAATACAGAACACCTGCCACAATAGTCTACAGTGGAGAGTTGTTCACATGTCAAAACTTTGCATATGGAAAATCAATTGCAGAAATTCAGTGGATTTATGATGCTGATTTTATATTTTGTGCAACGTTTTTGCTCTGGGTCCACACTTGAATTATTTAAAGTTCAATGGATTTAAAAATTTTTTTTTTTTTGTTTTTTTCTGTCTGCTGATGACACATTTTTTCCGGCACAGACAGCATTTGACGTTTTGTTTTTTTGGCGGGGGTCAAAACAAAATGCATTGGTTTTATCCCCTTGAATATACTAACTGGGACAGCACTCAGTACTTCTATTAGATGCTTTTTCCCCCACATCCATTTTGGGGTTTAAAAAAACTTTCAAACTTTTTCTCATTTTTTTCCCTCCTAATTGACTTTCACGGAGTAAATGACCACACTGAGAAAAAAATTAGCTGCTATTTAATTTGATTTTTTATTCAAAAACATGTAAAAAAAACTAAATTTACTTTTTAAAAACCCAAAAGTTTACATGCACTTTTTAAAAAGGGGACCATTCGAGTTTTTTATCACTATCTGAAAATAAAATTTCAGAAAAAACCCCTTTTTACCTGTTTTAGGTAAATTTTGGGAAACCCAAAAAACTATTTATATTTCCCAAAGGGCCCGTAAAAATTTGAGAGATAAATTTTTTAAGGCTTTTTTAATTTCTTTCGGGAAAAGGGTCAAAATTTTAAGGTAAAAAATTTGGATTACTAAAACCTTTAAAAAAATTTGGGGACAGCCCATTTATAAAGTCATGTTTTTGGAAAAGCTTCTAATAGGTTATTGGAAACATTGATTTAAAAAAAAGGGAAAAAAAAAAAAACACCGGGAAAAATTTTTTTTGTTTTTATTTTTGGGTACACCAAAAGGGGCAAAATGCTTCTGTGTGAAACATCACCCCTTCTAAAAAAATCTTTCCAATATATCTGGGAAAGAGAATTGGGGAAACCTTTTAAAATTCTGGAAAATCCTTGAGTTAAAATTTCCCCGAAACCTGAAGGTACCCTCGTTCATCTGTACAAAAAATTTATACCAAGTACAAACAAGATGGGAAGTCCCATTTCATCATAACGTTCGGGAAGGGGACGGGTTCTGGTCTCAGAGAGGGAATGTGTTTTGGTGAACGGGTGCATAACCCAAGAAAAAAAGGGCAAAAAAAAACCTTGTAAAGATGTTTTTGGAAGTTTGGTAAAATTGTGAAACGAATACTGTATCAACATAAAACCTTTAATGGCCACTATGCCGGGAAAGAACCCAAATTACTCCTAAAAAAACATAAAAAACCCAAATTTTAAACCTTTTAAAAAAACACCCTAAAACAAATATTACGTCTCGGGGTCGCTAAGGAGCTTTGCAGGGGATCGCCCCTTTACCCCGCTACACAACCGCCAGGTTTAGCGGAAGTTGCTGCTTAACCCCCGGCTTGCAAAATGAATGAAAAAAAGGTGCCGCCCCACCGTTCTTGACCCAATCGGGACATCTGCAGGGGACGCGGGAAAAAGGGCCGACCCTAAAAAAAATTAAGGATAAATTTATCCCCGTACGAAATTTTTGAACTGTAGAAAAAAAAAAATTTTCCCAAAAACGCCAAAATTGCTTTTTTTTGGGGTTTTTTTTTTCACGCCCCAAAAAAAATTTGGGGAATAAAAAGTAAATCCAAAAGTCGCTTTGCATTCCAAAACTCTAGCAATTTGAAAATTTACACTTCAGAAAAAAAAAAAAATTTGGCCACCCTTCCCGGGTCCCTTGTGGGTTTTTTTACAAAAAAGTTATTGGCCCCCCCCCACAAAAAATTTGGCCCCAACGGGCTAAAATTTTTCAAAAAAAATTTTTTTGGGAAATTTTTTTTACGGGGGGCCCCAAAAAAAAAAGGGAAACCCTACATTTTTGGTATTGGCAAATGTGGTATAAACCTGAAAGAAAAACGGGAAAAAAAACACATCACTTTTACCGAAGATTTAAAACGCCGTAAAAGCAAACACCCAAAAAACAGGGGCGCAAGAAAGGGTTTTTTTTCACTTTTTGGGTTCCCAAAGGGGGAAATTTTTTTTTTGCGTTTTCCCATAAAATTCTTTTGAACAGTGAAATAACACCATTAAAAGTACTTTTCTTGTCCCGCAAAATAAAAGCCCTCATAAGTCTATCTAGGTGGAAAAATAAAAAAGTTATTAGTCCGGGAAGGCGATGAGGAAAAAATGAATGTGTCAACAAAAAAAAAAAAAAAACGAAAAAGGGCCCCCCTTAAAGGGGGTTAATGTTTCAAGTGCACACAGGAAAAAGCCCTTACATTTTTAAACATATCCGGTGCTGTTAAACAAAAAATTAAAACTGTTTTGGGCCAAAATAACAGTTTTTGGGGGCAAATCGAATGGAAATTTCGTTTACAATTTACAAAAAAAAATTTTTTTCCCGAGGCCAAAAATTCATGGAAATTCGGGTTTAATAAATCAAAAATTGGCCGAAAAGCACATGGGGCCTTTTGGGGAAAAGGGAACTAGGGGGAGGAAGAAAAATTTGCCCTAAAGAATGTGCAAAAAATGAAAGCCAAAAGCAGCCAGCCAGTTTTCCTGGGGGGTTTTTTCCCCACTCCTGTAAAAAGGGCAGCCTTTTTAAAAAATTCGTCACTGTGTTTTGGGAATGCAAAAAGAAACCCTGGGCGGGTAGCAGCACTGGGATTCACTCTGTCCAAAAATACTTCCGTTTTTAAGAGTTACGGGGTTTGAAAGGACCCATTAAAAAAACACAAGTTTTGTCATTATATAACCTTTTCCTAAACCCCAACCCTTTTTTTTTTTTTGGGGCGGCCCCGCCCCTGGGGCAAAGATTAAAGGCGAATTTTAGAAAAAGGGGGTTTTAAATCCATGCCATTGGTTTTAGGTACATTAAAATCAGGGGAAAGGTGCCCCTAAAAATCAGATACCCTTAAAAATTCCCGGGTTCAGGTATCCCTTTTAATTAAACCTTTAAAAAGGGCATAGCACCAAAAAAAAAAATGGGGGCATAGCATAAAAGAAAGGCGCATTGCGAATTTTCGCGGTGCATAGCATTTTCTTTTGGGTAGCATATGAAAAGGCGCCAAAACCCGCGGCCCCATTCCCCGACGGAGGCGCACAAAAAAAGAAATTTGCGCCTAAATAGGCGCAATGCTTTGACGGGGGGGGCCCCAGGGGCACTATATTTGGGCCCTCATTAAAAAATTGTCTTTCCCGGGCCGTATAATGCACCTAGTTTTGGTGTACGAAAGTTCTTTTAAAAACAAAAAAATTTGGCGTAAAAATTTTTTTTTTGGCGCAAAATAACCCCAAAAAAAACGGGAAAATTTGCTCAAATCTTTTCATTTTATTTTTGGGGAATTTCTGTGTCCTTTCTAGGTGTGTGTTTTTCCTTTGGGGCCCTACAAAAGGTTTTTGGACCCCAAACCATTTTTCAGTTGAGGAACACAGAAGCCCTGAAAATATTCCCCTATTAAAAAAAGGCTTTTCTCTGTTTTGGTAAACTCCGTTTCTTTTTAGTTTTAAAGGGCAAACGGGAATGGATTATTGACCCATCAAAAAGGGGAAACACTGAGGGTTTTAAAGGGGAAAGGACAACTTATAAATTAAACTTCAAGGAAAAATTTACTGCCGACACCCCTCTCCACTAATTTGGGGGGTTTCTCCCATTTTTTCCAAGCTTTTTAACAGAACGGTATCTTTCTTTTTCCCGTGGAATCATTAAATGACAGTGAAAAAGGGGAGTGCATTCTTTGATCTTGGCCCCTTGTGGGTTTCTTTCTACTGGGGGTTTTGATCAAATAAGTAAAAGGTGAAGCGATTCTAAGAGCGGCTCTGTCATCTGCGTGCCCAAGGCCAAATCCCCGAAATTTTTTCCCAATCCAAACCACTTTTCCCATTCATATTTCTGCATGGCCAAATGTTCTAAAAACCCCCAACCAAAAAATACAGGCTCTCCGCGGGCCAGCAATAGCTGTTTTTTAACATAAATCATCGAAAATTTAATTTTCTAAAACAAACCAAATATTTTTTTTTATGTTTGGAGGGAAAAAGGGAGGGTTGGAAGCCCAAAGAACACCACCCCAAATTTGGAAAACACGGGGGGGCAGCATCATGTTGTGGGGTTTTTTTGCTGTGGGGTTTGGACTGGTGTACTTCCACAAAATAGATGACCCTATGTGAAAATACTGGGAACCCAACATTTTGGGAAAGCAAAAAAGGTTTGGGGCCCGGAAATGTGTTTCCCAAAATTGGACAATGCCCGAAGCTTACGAAAAACCTTGTTGAAAAGAAGCAAAAGGAAAACCAAGCCCAATGTTTTGGAGGGGCCCCATCACAAAGCCCTTTTTCTAAACCCTTTGAAAATTTAGGGGCAAACTAAAAAGGAAAGGGGTTTTGGCCGAGCAAGGCGACCTACAAAAACAGGCCCCATTTTACAACCAGTTTGTCGGGAAAAGGGAAAAAAGGGGCCAAAATTCCTTACCAACTATTTTTTGGAAAGCTTTTTGGAAAGGGATATCCCAAAACTTTTGGGCCCCCCAGTCATACGGGTTTAAGGGCAATGCTTTCAAATAGAAATGTTTATTTTTTTGTAAACTTTTGACTTTGCAGAAAGAAATTTAAAAAAATCCCTTAAAAAAAATTCTCTCCCCCTCATTTTTCTGGCTTTTGGCAAATATAAAAAATTTTTGGGTTTCCCAAAATTGCCAAAAACGGGGAATTTTTAAATACAAATTTTATGTCAGATATTTGAGGGAAAAACTGATATGTGTTTTTTTTTAATATAATGTATGTAAACTTCTGCTTCCAACTGCAAGTGGACGCTCCAGTGAGTGCTGGCTCTATTTATCTTGTTTATTTTTAGGTAGTTGTCGAGGTTGTCCTCAATTTGTTCTGAGCTATTTTAAGGTAGATAGTCAGAAAGCATAGACAATTTTTTTTTGAGAAAGTGAAGAGAAAATTTATATAAAATACCATAATATAAAAATGTACAATAAAAAGTTTAAAAGTTTAAAAGGGGTTAAAAATTTCCCCAAATGGGAAGAGGGACCATATAGGTGTTTTTGGAGACTTAATACCTTTATCCGGGTCCCTTGAAATTTAATTATATTCTAAAAAGTTCATGGGAAAAGAGCTGGGATGCTTGGGAGTATCCCATTATTAGATGTAGCCCCTCCTCAAGGGCCCCAAACCAACCTTTTTAATTTAAAACCCTTTTTCGTGAGTTTCAGTTACAGCTATTCCCATTTTTTCCCTTTAGAAAAATATTTTTTTAAATTTCCGGAAGGGATCAAGGGCAAAAAAAAGTTTTTCCCCACACCTCCCTAATTGAAGTTTTTCCCCTTTTGAGCTACATCTAGCGCCTCTCAAAGAGTCAACCAGAATTCTACTCTATTCTACTCTGCATTTAAAAAGGGGCAAAAACACGAAAAAACCCGTTATAATTAAAAAAATTTTGGGATGGCTTTATTGATTTAAAAAGGAACCCCCCATGTAAAAATTTTAAATAAAAAAGATGCATTTTTTTATGGGAGTTTAAAAAAAAAAGCAATAAAGAAAAAATAGAAAAAAGCAACTTTCCCAACTTAAAACCCTTTTCCCCTTACTTTAAAATTTGCATACCAATATGTCAAGGGGGGTTGGGGTTTTCCCCCAAATTGACGTATTGGGGCAATTTCCCCTGGAGATCTTGCGAAAACAAGGGAGGGGCTCGCAAAATCGCCCGGGAAAAAGGAAAAAACCAAAAATTTTTATTACCGGGTAGCATTTTGCCACTTTACCCACGGGGCCCGGGGTTAGTCCGGGCCCCAGGGGAAACAAAAA
This sequence comes from Phyllomedusa bahiana, assembly GCA_025379985.1. Taxonomy (NCBI): domain Eukaryota; kingdom Metazoa; phylum Chordata; class Amphibia; order Anura; family Hylidae; genus Phyllomedusa; species Phyllomedusa bahiana. The sequence goes on along the minus strand of JAODAL010043065.1, from coordinate 25,504 downwards.
ACCCCTCGCCATCGCATCAAACAAGATCAACGATTTTTTAAGATACAGGCCCGAGGATAAAACTTTTCCCCCGTTTTGCAATCCCTCACAAATATGCGGCACCCAGCGCCGCTACTGAACTCCTAAATGACAGCCCGGATGCTGTATGGTGACGTCCCCATACCCCCAAAAGATTGTGGGCAAGGTTTATTAAAGTCGCCATTTGGGGGGAAAAAATTTTTAAAATGCCCCGCAAAGTAACAGTGTAGAAAAAATATTTTGGTTGCCATCCCAAAAATGGAACAGGGGCACACTGTTTGTAGCGTAAAATACAAACCCAATCCAATAACATTTTCCACACATGGGAACAAAAAACGTTTAAAAAGGTCATTTTTGGAAAAAAACCCAAAAACTTTTCCCTGTATTCTAAGCAGCAAAAATTTCTTTTCCAAAAATTTTCCCATGCCCTTTTTTGATATTTTTTTTGTCTAGTAGTGTGGTGGGGTTTTATTGGGAAAGGGGTTTGTAAATTTTCTGCCCTCCCGTGTGGGACCTATGTTCAATTTTTTTCAAAAAAAAATTTTTTTTTTATTCCCCCCCCCCCAAAAAATTTTTTTTGTAGGGGGGGGGGGTCCCCCCCTTTTTGGGTTTTTGGGAATCCACCCACCCCCGCCAAAAAGGCTTTTAAAAATCAAAAGCAGAGAAAAATTTTAGCTGGAGTCTTTTTCTCCCGAATATGGGGTCTGAACGGTACCAAGAGAAGGGGATCAATAGAGTAGCTTCCAACCCGCATTGCGGTCGCCTTGCTGATTGGTGGATGGGCTTAAGCAATTTTGATCAAAAATGTAAACTAAGAACCTCAAAAATTTTTCATGTATTCTAAGTAGCGGAAATGCTTTTCCAAAGATTCCTGTGTCCTTTTTGATTGTTTTTAGTGCTAGTAGTGTGCTGCTGATATTGGATTGTGTTTGCCTTGTAACAATGATCTGAAGATCGCGGCTAAAAATCCCCAATGGGGAACAGTGAAAAAAAATGTGAAAAATTAAAAATAAAGTTAAAAGAAGTAAAACACAAACACAAAAAATATGTGCACCTCCCTTTTCCCCTTTACAAAAGCCAATCACTCCACAAAAGATCAAGAATAGATAAAGCACACATATTTGATATTGCGGCGTGCGTAACAACCTACCCTATAAATTTGTCATGTTATTTACCCCGCATGAGTGAACGCTGTAAAAAAAAAAACAGTCACAGATTTTTATTCATCCCGCAGCAAATACTAGGCAACAAAAAGCAATCAAAAGCTCATATAAACACCAGTGGTGCCAATTAAAACGTCAGTTCATCCTGCCAAAAAACAACCTTACACAGCTCTGCATACTGAAAAATAATAAAGTTATGGCTATCAAAAGACAGTGATGCAAAAATATAATAACAACATAATATTGTTTTACACAATAAAAACACTTTAAAAAAAAAAAACTGCTTCCACATAAAAAAACAGATAAATTAGGTATCGCCATAATCGTCTCGGTAAAACTAACTTGTGAGCGCTGCAATATTAAAAAATAAAAATATAAAAATATTAAAAATAAAAAACACTACTAGGATTGCAGTATTTTCTGCCTTCCAAAAATGGATTTAAAAGTGATCAAAAAGCCTTGCCCTCCCAAAAATACCAATAAAAAAATCAACTCATCCCGCAAAAAACAAGCAGCTATATAGCTCCGTCCACAGAAAAATAAAAAAGTTATGGCTCTCAGACTATGGTAATGCAAAAACATGTTTTCCCTTTGAAAAAAAGTGTTTTTATTGTGTAAAATCCGTAAAACATAAAAAAAATACAAATTGGGTATCGCTGTAATCGTATTGACCTGCTGAGTAAAGCTTTCGTGTCATTTATACCGCAGTGACCGCTGTAAAAAATAAAAAAACAATTAGCAGGATTGCTGTATTTTGTTCAAAATGCCTCACAAAAACTTTAATAAAAAGTGATCAAAGCATCATATGAATCCCATAATGATATCAATAAAAACATCAACTCATCCCTCAACAAAAACAACAAGGCCATAATCAGCTCCGTATACAGAAAAATTAAAAAGTTATGGCTATCAGAGTATGACGACATAAAAATGCAATTTTTAAAAAAAACACATTTCTATTGTGTAAAAGTAGGAAAACATAAAAAACTGTATAAAATTTATATAATTGTAATTGTACCACCTCACATAGTAGGTAGAGTTATCATGTCAGTAATACAGCCCAAAAAACAATGGCGGAACTGCGTCACCCCCCCCCTCCCCCATTTTCATTGCACAATGCTAAAAAAACTTTGGAAAACCTGTGCATCCAAAATGCGCAATGCACCCATAGATGAGATCCATGAGAGGTGTTGAATCCAAAATGAGGCAACTTCTGGAAGTTTTGACCGGTTCTGGTACTTTGGGGGCTTTGCAGATGCAACATGGAACCCACCAAAATCTGTGTTCCAAAAGCCAAATAGCGCTCCCTTGTATGCCCTGCCATGCGCCCAAACAGCAGTTTACACCCCCATATAAGATATTGCCAAACTTGGAAGAAATTGCATAACAAAATTTGGAATGCTTTTTTTCCAGGATTCCTTATAAAAATTAAACATTTTAAGCTAAAATTGCAGATTGTTGGAAAAAAAAATTTTTTTAATTTTCATAGCCTAACGCTAAAAAAAATTTTTAAACACCTGTGGGGTCGATTTACTCACTACACCTCTGGATATATTCCGTAAGGGGTGTAGTTTCCAATATGACACCTTAGGGTGTCTGCAAACCTAAATTTGCAGGGGCTTGTGGTTGAGCCAAATAGCGCACTAGGGCCACATATGGGATATCTCTAAAAACGGCTGAATCTGGGGAATTGAAGTTGAGTTTCATTTACCTGGTCACATTTACTGTGTTCCAGTGAATAATGGATAAAAATTGAAAATCTGTAAAAAAAAAAAAAAAAAGTGAAATTTTGAAATTTCACCTCCACTTTGCTTTAATTTCTATGAAATACCTAAAGGGGTAAAAAAAAACTTCCTAAATGCTTTTTTAAATACTTTAAGGTGTCTAGTTTCTTGGATGGGGTCATTTATGGGGATCTAACACGCAGGCCCCTCAAAGCCATGTAAGAATTTGACTGGTCCCTAAAAAAAATCTATTTTGCTAATTTTCTTGAAAATGTGAAAACTTACTATTAAATTTATAACCTCCTAATGTCGTAAAAAAAAAAGACATTTAAAAAAATGTTCCCAAACCTACGTGGGATAGGGTAAATGCTATTTATAAACTTTTTTGAGTGGAATAACAAACTGTTTTACACACAGAAATTTTTAACTTTGAAAAGGGGCAGAGTTTTCCAAATTTTTTCATATATTTTGATTTTTTTTTCACAAATAAATAAGGTTTTTATGGCCCAAAAATTTCTTACAAATTAAAAAGCAAAAGTGTCAAAAGAAAAAATCTTGAATCACATGGATAGGTAAAATGCAAAAATTTTCTCAAAAAAAGTGACACAAGCGTTTTTAAAAGCGGCGCTTTTCCCCGGGAAGGCCCCTACTGGCCCGCAGAAGGGGGTTAAAGTTACTTTTACCAAATGATAAAACATATTTATTTTTGAAAATTTTAGATACAGTTAGAAGCCAGACAGATCATCTTTGGCGCAATGTAGTAAAGTTATTTATGCAAATCTGTTTCTCATGTGAGAAGATATTTCAAAAGCAAAGAACGACAAAATGGACTTGAGTTGAAAAGAGGGACACTTAGATATATGATAATGGTATGATAATGGAGAGCTTATTCTATTTTCAGTCAAAGTAAGTTTTAGGATACCTTCTGAAATGTGTAATTCCTATTTGAAGCAGATACCAGCATATGGTTTTGTGATCTCTTGTGATCTCTAGTGATTTGTGGTTTTGAAGTGCACAGTAATGCTTATAGAAAGTTTTACGATGTTTGTTATTGGCCTGTATTTTGCCTCTTTCCATTACTTAATTGCCCTCTTATTAGTGGTTCATCATCTTTTATGAAAATTATTCTTAATGTTTTGATCTATTTTTTTTCCCGGTACCACAGCTTCACAAATTTTTAGATGCAGTGGCTATCTTTAGTACAAACTTTTGCTACTACATAATGGAATGATTTTCTTACATTGATGTGTCCTCTCGTAAGAGCTACAAATCTTTTTTGCTGCCAGCAAAACAAAAACTAAACCTTAAATGTGTAAATTACAAAAAGTAGATATTTATTTTAGCATAAAGACATAGAACGCAACATTTTACCTTAAACATTCCTTTATTAAAGAATTGAGCAGTTGAAAAATAATGGAACGCAACATTTTTCTATTCACCCAGCTCCTCTTGTAAGATCCTACTAAATTTCGACCATGTAAAGAAAATTGTCTTTAGGCAGCTGACCCAAATTCTTGCAAACGGTGCAGCATTTTACAAAGTGTTCCCTGTTATCTCTGATGTTAACATTTTAACAACAGAAGAAATGTTTCATTCACAGAACCTCCCATGATACCATGACCACAAGCTACTCAGGTTTTTATCTTAGTTCTCCAGAAAAGACCTAATATTTTTGAAGACTAAAAAAGCGGCACAGGCAAATCATGTCTTTCTGACACTAGAAGATTAACCATATCAATTTACAAAAATTCCCAATAAAGTAACATAAAAACCCAGTGAGGTCAATAAGGGGTAAAAAAATTAACGATAAACAAAAAAAGCAATAAGGAATCTCCTGTGATTTTTTTTTAACATAACATCATAAACTAACGCTCTCTAGAAGAAAAAAAATCAAATTTTTTTTACTTGCACATTCACAACTACTTTTTTAAATATGTAAAATTTTTTCATGAAAATATTCCCCCCCCCGCGCTAAAAACCCGCCGATTTTTTTAAAGTTTGATGGGCCCCAATTTGAATACAAATAGTAACATATCCAAAAGGGGACTGTTATAAAAGATGGGGGACAGGGGCTGTTAAAAATAAAATCAGAATTTCTTTCGTGAATATATAACCCCCTTCCCCGACAAAGAAAAAAACCTTTAAAACTGAAACGCGTTAAATAGTTTGTTTTTCTTTGACTCCTTAAATTAAGGTGATGTCCCCGATCAACTTGCAGGGGAAAAAAAACACTGGGCCCGACGGAAGCAGGTTTGTTTTCACGTAAGGGGAAAATATTGTGGCTTTTTTGTTGGGAAAGGGGAAAGAAAAAAGGGTGAAACCACCCTTTTGGGGAAACCAAACCATCATTTCTGCTAAATTTTTGGGTCATTGCCCCTTTTTTGGATATTTTTGTACTAAGTGGGTTTTATTTTGCAAAAGGACCAATGGTTTTTTGAGGATGTCTGGGGATATATTAAGTAAAAATAGTTAAACGGGCCCTGTAGGATCTGTTACCATTTTTTAAATTTAAATTTGGGGGATCTATTTTTATAAAATTTTCTGGTTTTTAAACGGGGGGTATTTTTTATTACAAGTTTTAAAAAACTTGAATTTTTTTCAAAACAAAAAATGTGCGTGCTTTCTCTTATCCAAGCACTGAGGGCTGTTTAATTTGTTGGGTTTTAAAGGGGGAGTAACCCCCAATTTTCATGTATTCTGTGAAAAATTTTAGAAGACTAAGGGCCCCCTGTAAAGAAAAAATAATCTAGGTCCCAAAAACTTTCTTTGTTTCCCATTTTCAACCCAATCAGAACGCCCCTTTTATTTCATATAGTGTTCTGGAAAAATGAAAGGGGAACTCTGATTGGTTGCTATGAGAAAGTCTTAGACCTAGACAGTTTTCATACATGTGGTCTCAAGTATCTATCCTGTATGTTAATTTTTATAGTTGCTGTTCAGGTAGTAATCCTCCAGTCCTCCAAATCTGAAATGGACAATTTTGCCTTTTTTGGCTGACCATCACTTGAACATTAGATGCAAATGATTGTTCTCAATTGTTAGCTGACAAAAATGTGATTCGTCAGTTTGCATTTTTTCAGCAGTGGTCACTAAAAATACAAGTGTGTGATATATAATTAGTTCACCCACTTCTCTTCTATCCCAGCCGATGCCTCATACATTGCACATATGCATATTATAAAAAAGTGGATTATCTCCTTACAAACAATTTGGTTCACATCAACAAATGCATGCTTATTATTGGACTGTAGTTTTGTGGGCCCTTTAGAGGAAATTAATCAGAGTCCCATACACCATCTATTTAGGACATGTGTATGTTCACTTTTAGGTATTTTCTGTAAATCCACTTTAAAATAATCCCGTACATACAGGGATTAATAGGCTTAGGTGATTAGTTCTATCATCAGTTCCAAACAAGGTTGTTATCTGATAGACATTTGAGGTGTGGTTTTCCTACAACTTGTTGCATTGGGTGGAATCCTGTTACACTAGACTTTTGAGGCCCTAATGTATCATAGCTTGGGCCCAAAAGAGGATTCTCATGGGTCAGTCAGACTCTGTTCATTACTAGTAAAATACCTTGTCTCTGGACTATGTCTGTAATAGAAAATGCGTCCACTTAAGGCCAAAGTCCCAGGTCAATGACTGCTATATATATATTATATATTATATATATAAATAATATATATATATATAATATATAATAAATATATATATAATATAATTATATATATAATACATACGTGATAGATAATAGATATACACAGTAGAGTGCAAATGTTCATACCTCTTAAACTGTTGCTCAAACTTAAATATATTTTATTGATATTTTATGTGATAGAGCAACACAATGTAGCAAGTATTTGTGAAGTGTTAAGAAAATAATATGCGCTTTTCTAAATTTTTGCACATTATAAAACTGAAAAGTGTAGCGTGCTTATGTACTCAGTGTCACGGGTGGTCCCGCAGCCGTGGGTCGGGCTGCGGGTGCACCCGTGTCTGTCCCGTGCCCCCCTGCCCCGTAGACGAGTGGCGCTGCGGTCCGCAGGTCGGGCCGTGGGCGTACTCACCCCCCCGAGCGTTCCCACTTACCCTGCCACGCTCCTGTATCCACGCGGCTCTCTGCCAGCTGCCGGGCGCGCGCGCGGCACTTCTTTGGAATTTAAAGGGCCAGCGCGTCAGTAATTGGTTATTGCTGGCCGCTGGTCCTATATAAGGTTTCCGCCCCGGCACTTCCTTGCCGGATCTATTGTGCCTCTAGCCTTTAGAGAAAGCGTTCCTAGTGCGTCCTAAGTCTTCTTCGGTATTCTGACCTTGAACCTTTGACGCCTGCCCTGACCTTACCTCCTGTCCCCGACTACGTCGACGCCTCACGATTTGGTACCACGCTCACCCTTGGCTGCCACCGCAAGCAAGTCACGTCAGTGGAAGCGACCTGGTAGTTTCCCGCCGCAGCAAGTCCATCCCACTTTGCGGCGGGCTCTGGTGAAAACCGGGTGCTACTTAGACTCCGCTCCCTGGAGTGGCTTACACCACTGCTTGCGGTGGTCCAGCGGATCCACAACCGCTGTCCGTAACAATCCACAACCGCTGTCCATAACAGTTAGATCCGGCCATGGATCCCGCCAAGGTGCCTCTACCCAGTGTTGCGGATCTCACGTCCATTGTCGCTCAGCAGTCGCAGCAGATTACACAACAGGCACAGCAGTTGGATCAGCTGTCCGACAGGGGGCGACAGCTTCTCACGCCTCCGCAGCACCCGCCATCTCCACCGGTGGTTCCTCCTACGCCTCCTGTTCCACTGGCTTCGGTGGGTCCCAAGCTTCGTCTCTCTCTACCATCTAAGTTCGACGGGGACCATAAGCTTTGCAGGGGCTTCATCACCCAGTGCTCCATGCACGTCGAGCTGATGGCCGATCAGTTCCTCACGGAGAGGGCAAAAGTGGTATTTGTGGTCAGCCTACTTTCCAGAAAGGCTCTAGCTTGGGCAACACCCCTTTGGGACAGGAACGACCCTGTGACGGCAGACCTACAGGCCTTCCTCCAAGAATTTTGAAGCGTCTTCGAGGAACCTGCACGTGCGTCTTCAGCCGAGACAGCACTCCTGAACCTTCGCCAGGGTGACTCCTCCGTAGGAGACTATGCAGTAAAATCCGTCTTTTGGCCCCTCGGAGTTTTTGGGCGCTGCCCTCGCGCCCCCTTTTAAAAAGGGATCCAGCGGGGGAAGGACGCATGGCTGCTGAGACATTCGTCCTCTTGAGGAACTCATCCACCTGGCCCCCGCATTGATGGGGTTTCCCCCAAGGAAAGGAGGGCTTCGCAAGGAACGGACACTTTTTCACCCCCCGCCTCCCCGGTGCCCTGTTCCGAAGTCCCACGGCCAATACCGAGTCTCCGTGGGAACCATGCAAGTGGACCCGGGGGGCACTTATCGGACCAAAGCTTCCCCTCGCCATGTGGAGAATCTTTGTGTTTGTTGGGTAGTCCCGATATTTCCCCCCGAGGTTCCGCTACGTCCCTAGCGGATGGGGAAAAGCTCGCACCCCAGGTCCCCTGGGGGGGGGTCCTAGGGTATTTTCCCCTCCGGTTCTGCGTGCCAGTACAAAGTCAAGACGTTTTGGCCCCGTTTGGCCCCTGCCTTCTGGATTCGGGTCTGCCCGGGGGAAATTTTTCATGCCTCCCCCGGTATCCCGATATGCCCGCCGTTGGTCCCCGGTGGAAAGGCCTCTGGTGTTTTTCCGTCGTGGGGAAACTACTGAGCGAGTAGTCCGCGACATCACCAGGGCCGGTGTCCCTCAGGTGGGGGGGTCTTCTGCACAAGGAGGGATTTGCCTTCCACGTGCTATCATGGGTCTTCGTCGGGATCCCTCTTGGCTGCAAACCCATGCCCATACGCTCGTACTGGAAGACCGGCGTGGTCTTGCCGTTGGGGACCGAATTTGCCGGAGTCAATGTCTGGTCGCAACTCGCCCAGTGCATGCCATCTCTCCGCAGCCATATTCCCATACCCCTGCCAGGCCTGCCACGGAATACCAGGGACTTCTTTGCGGATGTGGTTTCTCTGAAAAAATAGGAGGCCGAGACATGCCTACCCCTTCAGCCCGTGACTAATCCTATTGATCCTTCTCCATTGGGAACGTTTATCCGCAAGTCCTCTTCTCCAGGCTGGAGCGTTTTTTTTTTTTTTTTCTTTTTTCTTTGTGAGAAAATGGATGGTTCTCTACGCCCCCTGCTTCGTGTTACCGGGGCCCTTAACAAGGTCACCGGTTGAAGAACCGTATATCCAGCACTTACCTCTCAATTTCGGGAATCTTCGACCGGCTACGGGGGGCCAAGGTCTTTTCTAAATTAGACATTAAATTACAACCTCGTTTAGAATCCGAGTGGGCGATATTTATGGAATAGAAGACGCTTTTAATACCGCGAGACGGGCACTTTTGTATACTTGGTGATTGCCTTTTGGATTATGCATCGCTCCGCCGTTTCTTCCAGGATTTCGTTAAATGATATCTTCAGAGACCTCCTCTCTCCTTCCTGTGGTCATCGTCTACCTGGTAACGATATACTGATCTTTTCTCTGATCTTTAGACCATAGGGGTTTGCAGGGGTAGCTGGTACTGAGTAGTCTCCGCAGTAACCGGGTTTACGCCATGTTGGAGGAATCCTCGCCTGTTGGTGCAGCAGGGCTAGCCTCCCATTCTTAGGATATTCATCTCGCTCAGATGGATCAGTGAAGTTACGCGGCCGTTCTTGCAGTGGCCTAGGACCTGTCGGATCTCGGGCCCATACAGCGCTTTTCTTTGGGTTTCGCAAATCACTTATCGACAGTTTATTCCCCCACTTTTTCCACCAATGGTGGCAACGATTGTGGCCGCTTACTAGGAAGAACGCCAATCCGAGACTCTGGTCGCAAAAGCGGCGAGATGGCATTTACGGAGCTTAGTCGGCTTTTGCCTCTGCACCCGTCCAGTCTCGCACGACCCAGAAAAAACCTTCGCTCTGGAGCGTGGGATGCCTCTTCCGTGGGAATGAAGAGGGGCGGTGGGGGGTTCTCATGCAATAAGGGACCAAGGGCCCAGACAGTCTCTCACTGGCGGATTTTTCTCCATGACCCTTCTCTCCGGCGGAGAAAAATTAAGCCATAAGGGATGGGGTATTGGTAGCCATTAAAGCTGGCTGGAGGAGAATGGCGACCATCTCCTGGATGGGGCTCGCCAGCCCATTGATACGTTTATACAGCCACCAAGGAATCTTCTGTATCTTCAGTTGGCCATCGCCCTAAATCTCGCCAGGCCAGGTGGGTCGTTGTGTGCTTTTCACGTTCATTGACTTCCGGATGCACTTCAGCCCGTCAAAAGGAAAACGTCATGGCGTATCGCTCTCATCCCGCGCCTCTCTTGGATACCATATGGAAGATCCCGGGCTCCCGCATAATATACCACCGACTGAACGTTTTGGTTCATGTTACTCCGGTGGACCTTCCAGCAGACTCCGGGGGGAAGACTTTACGTGCGGTCCCCGACTCTCCGGAGGAGATTCTAAAGTAGGGGACCATTGCTCCCTCGTTGGCCGGGCATCTTGGCGCTTCGAAAGACGTTTCAGCTAATAATTCTGCTTCATTGGTGGCCGACCTCTGCTAAGGACTCAAAAGAAATTTGTGGAATCCTGTCTCCATCTGTGCCCGGGATTTAAGACCCCGCGTCACGGGGCCTGATCTGGTCATCTGCTCCCCTTCCCACGCCGGAGTCTCCATGGGGCACTTGTGGTATATGGATTTCATCACCGACCCCCCTTCCTCCTTCCTCGGCAATACTTTCATTTGGGTTGGTCGCGGACCCGTTTTTAAAAGATGACACTCTGTGTTCCAGTTGCCAGGTCTTCCGTCCGCTCCTCGGCTCGCCCACTTCTTCTTTGAACACATCTTCGTCTACACGGCCTCTCACGTCAAACATAATCTCAGACGCGGGGGTCCAATTTGTCTCCAGAGTTCTGGGATGGGACTTGCTGCGGCGGGCCTCTGGTGGGGGAAAAACCGGGTGTTACTTAGACTTCGCTTCCTGGCGTGGCTTACACCACGCTTGCGGGTGGGTTCCAGCGGATCCACAATCGCTAGTCCGTAATTGTCCCAACCGCTGTCGTACACACTCAAGCCACCAGAGTCGAAACTTTGCAGGGGACCCTTTTTGCTGCAAATTGACAGTTGTGTAGGGTTGGTGGGGGATGGTCTCTACCTGCTTTCACATCGAGAGGCTGGAAGTTTTGCCCATTTATTCTTTGTTAAAATTGCTCTTGCTCAGTCAGATTGGTTTGGCAAACATTTGGTGAACAGGCCAACAGAGGTCGCAAAAGGCAGGCTACTTACATCGGTTCTTCAGCTCTGTATATATAAACGAGGAGAAAGTAGCTTATCTGGGTGGGTCTACTGCAAATGTAGGTGGTGTCAGTACTAATAGGTGCAGTACTAGAGCTGATGGGGGCAGGTGTGCGGTGAGAAGATTAGGTGGTTGCCACTATTACTGTTAAATCCACCACTAATTAATAAATTGGCTCTGGAGTGTTAGAAATGTTCCACCAAGCCTAGTTAAAAATAAGCTGAATGTGAACAAGGCCCAAGTCCAGATGTTACACCCTAAAGTTCTTAAAGAGCTCAGCTCAGTTATTGTGTGCCCCTTGTTTATGATATTTAGAGATTCTTCTGGTGACTGGTGGTATAGTGCCGGAGGAGATGGTGCAAAAAGCAAATGAAGTTTCCCATCTTCAAAAAGGGCTCCAAGTCATTACCCCCAGGTAATTATAGAAAAATCAACAAACAACTAAAAAACAAGAAAAAAAAAAAAAAATTAGACCAGCAAGTTTAAGATCTATTGTGCGGGAAAAACTGTTTTTTAAGGGCTAATAAGGGACACTATATACAGGAATATGTAGCAGGATTACAATATTTGTATATTGCTTGCCTGCATGGTTTTTCAGACAGATGGAATGCCTATCTGACCAACCTGATCTGTTTTTATGAAGAGGTGAGTAGAAATCTGGGATTACCGGGGGCAGTTGAGCGTTATTGTGTTTTGAGACTTTGCAATAGGCACGTTTGAATCTGTCCATCATTAAGTGTTTATTGTGGTAAATTAAGTAATCCATGGGGTTATAAATAACAGTGTATAAGGGGATATTTAAAAAACGTTACTTCAGAGAGTGGGTGATCAATGACTCCTACTTGAGTGGTCCCCTGTTTGGAAGTGGGTGTTTGCCCCAAGGCTCTGTATTGGATCCTCTTTTATTCAGTGTATTAATTAGGGATATTCTGTGGTGGGGGATATTAATAGCACGGTTTCAATTTTTGCCGATGACACCAAGCTATGTAGTTGTAGTGTAGTGCTATCGATGGAAGGATTTCTTAAAGTGCAAGCAGACCGGGCCACAATGAGGTTCCTTTGGATTAAATGTAAGGTTCTGTATCTTGGTATTAATAATTCTGCAGGCCATCATATGGTCAGAAGGGGAAAAAAAAACTGTTGAGAATCACTATTTGAAAAAGATCTGCGCATTTTTGTAGATCATAGACTACAGAACAGCATGCAATGTCAATCAGCAAGCAAGATATTGCCGTGTGTAACGATCCGGCGTTGTCAGTAGGCACTGACCCATCGACCGTTGGTATATGGCGGATCCTCTGGGCCCCAGCAAGTGTGGATGGTATAACTCGCAGAGGTAGCCGAATCACAGGACACGACAGTAGGTGCTGGTACAGATTATAGGACAATGCAGGCATAGCCATAGACGGATAGCGCAGTCTCGGGATGGAGAGAAACGGGCTTTGCCACGCGGGGGGGGGGACAGGTAGGACATCAGTTACAAATGGGGACTGGTGCAGCGACAGAGTTGTTCAGTAGGTAACAGGTACAGGTGACAGGTTGGTAGCGTACTGGAAACGCGACAGGGTAACAGCTCAGACGACACAGCAGGCCAGGGGGGGTGTAGGGGGTTTTTATATTTTAAAGCTCTAGGTAGTGCATCAACGAACTAACCAGGAGCAAGGGAAGGAAGTTGCTTTAATAGCAAACTGAGGTCACAGGTCAATTGTAGGAAATTGGGACACCGTCCCTTTAAATAGCAAGCAGTGCCACACGTGTGCCCTTAGAGGGCACACGTGCATGCCTAGGACAACAGGGAGCTGTAGAAAGCAACGGGGACTTAAATCTGATGGCGGGTGCCGCCGCTGTTAGTGTGGCACAGACAGGAGCCGGGAGGGGTAAGAAAGGAGCAGGGGCTGCAGCAGAGGCACAGGCATGACCGCGGTCCAAAATAGCGGTGTGCACCATGACACCGTGTATTAAAAGAGGCATGGACTCATAGGACAAGTATGTAATAATACCACTGTATTGTTGCAGTCTCACTTGGAATATGATGTACAGTTCTGGGCTCCAGTTTATAGAAAGGTTGTAATGGAGCTAGAGAGAGTGCAAAGACATGCAAACCAAAGGGGAATGGAGCATCTTAGTTTATGAGGGACGAGGTTTAAATTGAACTTTTCTATTATTGAGAAAAAAGATGGCTCCAGGGAGCATGATAATTTATTATAAGTTTCATAATTGGTCCTTACAAAAAAGTATGGGGAAGAGGGAAAAAAAAGGAAAAGTTATATTTTCAGGTAATTGGATTCCTCAAAAGGACAAGGGGGACATTCCCTTCGGCTAGGGAAAAAAAGGATTCATTCTCCTGAGGACGAAACTGCGTTCTTCAACTAATGAGTACCTGTAAATCTGTGGATATAGCCCTGAACCCTGAGGAGCGGGGTCACAGCAGGGAGGAACAGTTACAGGTTTCAAAAAAGGCTTAGATGCCTACCTGAAACTAAAAAAATATTTATATGTATGTAGCCATATCAAATTCTAGATCCAAGTCTGATGGCATAATCTGGATCAAGGAAATGAAATGTCCTTAGTGGCAGTTTGGGTTTTGCGTATGGGTTTCAAATGCATCAACAGTAGGGTAATTTAGGCTTAAAAAATTCCTTACCTCACTCCCTTCATCCACATTTCCCCCACCCTTGGTTGAACTTGATGGACATATGTCTTTTTTTAACTGTACTTACTATGTAATTCATGAATATGCTTTGATTTAAACCCTTCCATTAAAGCTTTGGCTGTGTGTTTAGGGTTGTTGTCCTGCTGATGAGGTGAACCTATGCTCCAGTCTCAAGTCTTTTGCAGCTTCTAACCGGTTTTTATGCAGGATTGCCCTGTATTTAGATCCATCCATTTTCCCGTCAACTTTGAGCAGTTTATTAGTCCCTGTTGAAGTAAAGCCTCCTCCAGCATAATGTTGCCACCAATATACTTTATATTGGGGATGGTGTGTTCAGGGTGATGTGCATTGTTGGCTTTCCTCTACACATAGCGTTTGTCATTTAGGCCAAAATGTTGAAGTTGGGTCTCATCTGACCAGAGCACCTTCTTCCACATGCTTTACTTTTCTCCTTCATAACCTGCAAACTGCAAACAGGACTTCTTTTGGCTTGCTTTCAAAATGGGCAGTGTTCTTGACACTCTTCCATAAAAGCCAAATTGGGAAATTTTTTGCACCTTGTAGAGTGCCTTGGGCTTCTTTGCGTTGTCTAATTAGTGCCCTCCTGTTGGGCTGTCGGTTAAAAATGGAAAAACCATGTCTTGGGGAGGTGAGTTGTGCCATTCCCCTTTCAATAGATGATAAAATGAACGTGCCCAGTTCGGGAAAAAGTTCAGAGCTTTGGCTTTTTTTTAAAAAAAAAAAAACCTCCACGAAAAAATGTATCCTTGAGTGTCTGGTGTGTTCCTTTTTTTTTCATGAGTGTTTTTTTACTAATGTTCAACAAAGTTTAAACCTCACAAAACATCTGTAGTTATACAAAGAAAAAAATTTACTACATTTTTTACCTGTTACTAATTAGGTGTTTCTAACGCAATGGTCACGCTGGGGTTTTTATTTAGAGGTATCAGAGAATGGGGTTGAATACTTGCTACTTTTGTTGCTCTTCACATAAAAATATCATTAAAATACATTTTAGTTTTTGGCGAAAATTTAAAAAAGAGAAACAATTTTAAGGGGTTTTGAATACTTTTACAATCTGTGATTTTACAAGAGCGCTTTTACAAAACACTGGTGAGGTTTTGGGGCAGCACTGTGCTTTAAACCCCGTCATATGGTCATCCAAACACATAGTGGCATTATATTGTTTACACACTGACACTAGATACACTGAGGCATCTACAAGGGCAAGCAGAGGCACAGATATTGCTCTATCATGTCCATGTGCTAAAAACTGGCTCCAAACCAACAGATCTAAAAACTGTGTATGACTGTAAAAAAAGGGCGGAAAAGCATCGGCTCCCAAGCCTTTTAAAAACCACATTTTATTCCCGGAATGACTAAATGACGGAATCAGAGTGAGACCCCGTTCACATAGCGTTTTTGTATCCGTCAAGATACCAAAAAATGTATCTTTTATGCCTGGTGCAAAAACCATACATGTTCCTTAAATAAAGAGCTAAAATAAATAAAACATACAAATTTTACAATACAGTGGTCTTGGAGACTGAAATAAAATGTATGTGTTTCAATGTTTAAAGTAAAACTAACTCATCATTTTTTGCACCTGACAAGGCCAAAAAGAAACAACGGCAGTAAAAAAATACAGAAAAGGTGATGTCAGGGCTAAGCTGTGTGGGGGGGGGGGGCGGACAGGTGCAACACTGATGTGGCCCCCCCCTTCCTGTACATTTGCTGCTGACAGCTCGTGAGTGACAGACGCCCACCAAACTCCCTACGGGGGGGGAGTGCCCGCCAATGGGGGGACCCGGAGGCCGCCCCAATCAGCCGGGGCGGATCCGGGAATCCCATTTAAATCCCTAAAAAGCTGAAGTCCCCCTGTATACCCGGGGTACCTTTTTTTTTCTTGTTCTTTGTTTTGTTTTTTGAAACCAGTTTACCTAAAACCTCGGCTTGTTCTCCTGACTCCGGCTTGTCTCCTGATTTTGTGCTTTGCTTCCGTTTTGGCTTTTGACCTCGGCTTTGTTTACGTTTTTCCTCTGGTTCTGATTTGTGGCATTGGGGGTTCCTATTTGATATTAAACCGGACTGTTTGACTATTCTTGCTTTCCACGCCAGCACTTTAGCAGGCAGGGACTGTCGCCCAGTTGCTGTCTGCCGCCTAGGCAGCACGTCAAGTAGGCAGGGACAGTGGGCTGGGTTCCAGTTAGGGCTCACTGCACCTCCCTTGACGTGACAGGGGATATTTAAGAAAAAATAACTTATTTCAATACACCACTTGACACAATTCCCATTAGTGTGCTTTCTAAAAAAAAATGAGAATGCAGAGCCATAGCTTGAAGCACCTGGCCTCCAAAGCCAAATTAATGGAGCCTCCCACCCACCGTGTGCCATTTATAGTACTGTTTCTTGCTATGTGGCAGAGGCCTTTAGGCTTTAGGCTTCTGCTCCCAGATGCAACACCTATAGATACATTCCTTGTGCAAATCTTATGGTGTACAACTAATAAATGAAATTTCAATACCTATACCGATATTCCATTTCAATACCTAAAGTGGTAGTAGATTTACTGTGTGCATAGCATATTATATAAATCATGACACTACTGTATTCATATTATCTTGGCTTAGAATAAATGAAATTACTAATAAGATTAGAAAAAAGTACCAGCGCAAAGCAAATACTGACTGACTGAACACAATAATGAGAAAATATTTTCTCATTCTTGAAATTGGTTGACCATACATAAACACCTGGATGACCTCCTATCTATGCCTTGAAGTTTGTCATTCCATGTGTAAACTTTCTTAAATCAATGTCCAGAAATAAGACTAAGTGTAAAAAACACATTATTCAAATCATCCAATGAAAAATGTCAAGTTGCTAGCTTCCTAGTGACGCCTTATCTGTGTTTTTCAAGTACTAGAATGTCCCATGGTGATAATATGCTGAGATAATCCTGCGAGTTGCTGAGATGATACCAGGCCATTAACACATGTTGCACGTAGACCATCTTTGTCATCTTAAGGATATCACTGTTGTAGTGTTAAAAAAAACTGCTTCTGTTGTGTAGATTTCAGACAGCTCATAGCTACATAGAATAAATGTCCACATGCCAAATAACAGAGTAATGGTATAAAAATTCTACATATATTTTGATTGTACTTGCATAAATATAGATAGAAGAAAGAAAATATGCGATACATTGATTTTTTTTTTTAGCAGGTATTTAACTATTGTATGAATTATTTTATATTCTTTTCCAGTTTTCCAAGATTTAAGACAATGGATTTGGAGTCGACATTGCATAAAAAAATGTGTTGTCTACTTACTGTACGAAATTTGCTCCATTCCTCCACAACTCACCAACATGATGTCAGGCAATAGCGAGAGCCATTTGTTGGTGGTATCTGTGATATTCCATTGACAGTATTTGTCCCCAAGTTTAATGATTTTTTAGGCTATGTTCCCACGGCTTAAAAGGGGACGTAATTACGCGCGTGATTACGTCCGTAATTACGTCCCTAAATACGCCTAAAATAATGGTCAGGGGAAATATTCAATTGATTGCAATGTAAAATAACGTCTCCTTGTTCACACGAGGCGTATTTACATGTCGTAATTACGCTGCGTTTTCACAGCGTAATTACGATCGCAAAATCAAGTCCCCTGTCAATTTTTGGCCGTATTTGCGACGAAATTTATGCCTTCTATCCCCATAGAAATAATGGGGAACGTAATTTACGTATGAAAATCAGTGCCACACTTTTGTGGCGCTTTATTTCCCAGCGTAATTACGCTGCAAAAAACGTTCAGAGGCTCAAATAGAGTTCACAGTCCTAGCCAAGACTGTCTGGGTTTTGTATCAATTTTTGGGGAGGACTATGCTGAAATCTGATTTTTGCGATAATATTCAGAATTAAGCCAGTGTCATGAACATAGAGGCAAGCAGCAGAATGACCAGCAGCATGTCCGGGGAATGGCGCCATACCAACGCATGCGGCTTGATGTGGGTGCCCTCATATCGGAGGTAAGTTTTAATGCAGTGGTTTATGTTCACTGGCAAAAAATGCAGGGTGTTACAGTACACCCGCAATTATACCGTGTTGAGCTTTTGTGAAATGGAGGAGGGGAGAGGGGGTTTAGCAGGCAGCAGGCCACATTTTCAAGCTATGTTTGAAATTTAGCTGAATTGTATGGTAGTAGAACATGTATGTAGAAGCAGATTCTAAATGTTAATGATTATTTAGTAAGGGGACATGTTTTCTACTGTGATTACAAAAAGTTTTATGAAATGTTTTTAATTCATGTATTAAATATGAACTGTATGTAATGTGCATGTTAAGTAGTGACATGTCATTTACTTTAGGTTTTTTTTAGAAATGTGGATGTCATTTTTTTTACTGTGCATTCGCCATATGCTTGTTGTTTGCATTGTCATTATTTTTTTGTAAATAAACAAGCATATTGGACCTTTACTTTTTTAGTGCATGAATTTTTTCTATACGTGAAAAATGCATGTAATTTTAGTACCTAACATCAAAATTAATTGCTTTAACCTGCAGTTAAATTTGCATATATCTGTTTGATGCTGCTGGTAATGCAATATTCATTTTAAAATGAAAAAAAAAATGTAAAAAAAATATAATGCAGCAAGTTTTTAAATTTTAAATTTATTTATGTTTTTTTCAGGTTATGATAAATTGCAAATAATTTTTAACATATTTGCATTGCACCACAAATCACGAACTTGGTTAGTGCTGTTTGGATGTTCCCACGGCGGTCTTTGGTCCATGTGAAAATTTTGGTAAAGTAATATGTACATGCATATTCCATAGCTATGAAAACATGACAACATTTATTCTACGGACCAAAGACGCCGTGGGAACATACACACAGCACAAGTCAAATTTTAGCAATGTGTCGTTACTGCTAAGCAGTTTTAAACAAACGACTTTTTCAAAATTAATTCAATTTTTTGTTATAAAAATTCATCAGTATATTGAATATATTTTTTAAAATGGTGTGGAGAAGACAGCAAAGCCGGAGTTGGCAGGGTCTGTGTGCGGGCAGAAAACCCGAAGTCCCCTTGTGGAGAAGACAGCAACAGCCGGAGTTGGCAGGATCTGTGTTGCGGCAGAAAACCCGAAGTCCCCTTGTGGAGAAGACAGCAATAGGGCCCGGAGTTGGCAGGATCTTTTGTGCGGGAGAACCAGAAAATCCCCTTGTGGAGAA
Organism: Phyllomedusa bahiana; assembly: GCA_025379985.1. NCBI lineage: Eukaryota > Metazoa > Chordata > Amphibia > Anura > Hylidae > Phyllomedusa > Phyllomedusa bahiana. The sequence continues at coordinate 6,339 of JAODAL010043065.1, read as the reverse complement.
GACAGCAACAGCCGGAGTTGGCAGGATCTGTGTGCGGCGAAACCAGAAGTCCTTGTGAGAAGCAGCAATTTGCCGGAGTTGGCAGGATCCCGTGTGCAGCAGAACCAGAAGTCCCCTTGTGGAGAAGACAGCAACAGCCGGAGTCGGCAGGATCTTCAATATCTTCAATATCTTAATATCTTCAAAGAAAAATATGGGTGCTGATGGTTCACTTTGAAAAATACTACTGTGTTTATTGGTTTGCCTAGCAGAAATATCGCGACTGAAATTACGGACGTAAATACGCGTGCAATACGCGTTTCAAAAATTACATCCCCCCAAGCGTTTTTTTGGTCCTTAATTCCGGGAGCAGCACCGAACGTACTATGGAGTATTTTTGGACGTAATCACCGGCGTAATTTGTCCCATTTTAAGCCGTGTGAACATAGCCTTACATTAAAGAAAAAAACAATTTCATTATTTTTATCTTATAGGTTCAAATACTGAAACCAGCTAGAATAAAATATTAAATATTTTTTTAGTATATACTAAGTATTTTAGAATTTTACAATACTAAAGACAAAAAAAAATGCAACACAAAAGCAAGTACAGTATGCTGTGAATAAATAATTTCCACCCTGTGCCTTGAGAACTTTTTTGCATACTACAAGGTCCTACATATGCTAAACACTTGTTGGCCACTCTTTGTTCAATCTCTAGTCCAAGTCATCCCAAACCAAGCCCATGCTGGACTTCTGTGAGATGACTAAGGACCTGTAATGTGGTTTACCTGTTTCAGCAGTAATGTGCCTGAAGCTATAAATGTGTAGATTCGTACGGTTGTAGTGCGACATGCTTTGAGCACCCCCCCCCCCCTCTCAAGCACAGTACAAAGTGCCACGGGCGCAGTGTAATGTGCCTTATATTGGAGTGTGCCGGGTTTAAAATATGGCAAACGGGGCGTTCAAACATGTCGTCCTATGTTTTTATTAGGGTATGTTGACATGGCGTATTGCACTGTACTTGTCACAATACGCGGGGTGCTTTAGAAGTATGCACTGGCAAGAGCGTACTTCTAAAACACTGACAGCTGGTTCCCACTCACACATCAATTGTTGTCCCCACCGAGTATTATACACCAGTAAAAAATGTCGGGTAATCATAGCGCTCAATGAGAGCTGTGGATTACCGTAATTGCGGGCGGATTTAGGGCATATTGCAACATAATTACACACCAAAATATGTATGAACATACCGTATGAATATACCCTAATTGTACATAATTTTAAGTTGTTGCAGTTTTAAGATTGTTCGACCTTTTTTTTTTAATTTATTTATTTATTTATTTTAAAGTAATAATAGATTTTCCTCTATTTTTAATAATATTTTTCCGACCATTATGACCACAAACGGTGAGCTTCCACCAAAGAGGACTATTTAAGACCCTCCATCTCTTGTGAGAACACAGCATCCAGTGCTTGGTGTTGGACCTTTTGGTTAAAAGTACAAGTGGTCAGCACCTGTGGCCATTGAAATGCCTCGTGGCATCCATATTGTTAATGTCCAGTCATCTTTCTTACATCAGTGGATGCTGCTGGGCTTCGAATACCTGGAACCCAGTGATTTTTGTAAGCTATGTTTTTGTTTTAACTGGGGACATTATAATTTGGCCAGAAACAAGCATCTCTTGCTTGCCAAGTATTTAAAGTTGTTGGTGGAGTGGAAAGTGATTCCCACTAGATATTTTTGGAATGTATTGGTCTCACAAGTACGGGTACCAAATTCTGCAAGGGTTAAAGGTCTGCGGGTCAATGAGCCTATAAAAAGTTGTTTTCCTAGCAGTCCTGGCTATGGGTAAGGCAGTTTATTGTAGCCAAACATGAGTAGATGCACAGGAAAGTTGATCTTAGTTTAATACTTTTTATTTGCATTGGATCAACTTGGCTCCAAATACTGGAACAAGAACTGCCACAAAAAGAATCCTCAATTACCTGAGCACAAGGTGTTTCAAATCTGTGACATACATGTTATGCAAAAATGGTCTCCGAGGTTATAAGATAATATTAATAGGCTGTTTTCGTGTTCACATGTACAGTACTTTCATACAGAAACTATGGTAAACATTCTATGAACTTGCATATCAATATATAAAGTCGCTACATATACAATAGTGTAGTAAACATAACATGTAAATAATAATTTTAGAGATTTTAGTAAATTGTACATTAAAATGTGAACAGCCAGTGCACATCCATTTAGAGGACTTGGTGATGATTGTTGTGCCATCCAAAAGATTAAAAACAGGTATTGGCGCTAGCTCCAATCCCTGCTGTTAGTGGCATATGTGAGCTGTATCTAACAGCTGGCATCCACCACGTATTCAGTGGGCTCAACAAGTGAGCTGCTCCTTATTCTTATCCTGTTGCCACTGCGTAAATTTAGGGCGCAGGGTGGGAAAGGGCTAAAGGGGTTTTCTACCATCTTTGGATGCTGCAGTAAAATAGCCATTGTTCATCTCTACAGCCACCACCCTTCCAGCACTGCCAGAGATCAGGTGTTTCCCACTGGTCCACAAGCAGTAACATTACATATGTAACCATGAGCCAACCACTTCAGCAGTCATGTGCTGTACATGAGAGGTTATATTGCTGAGGTAAGTGACTGACTCTTGGTCACATGAACCATGTACTTGAAGCTGGGGGATCCGTGCATTAGAGTTGTGGTGGCCCTGAAATGGCGGAACCTGTGGAGGCGAGTACCATTTTTTCTTTATTTTATTGCAGCCCCTGTAGGTAGAGGGGTTGCTGAAAGAAAAAGTTCCTGGCTACATGTTTTCTGTAAACATTGTGTCTTCGGTGGTACTGTTCTGTAAAGAATAGTTTTGGTAAGTGGATATCATATCTAAACAGATCTTTTTTAGAGTCAAGAGAGAGCTCCATTTTTTTTACGGTTATGAAGCTCCAAATTCTCTGTGTCACATAACTATAGCTTTTGCTATTTAACCCTCTCTGATATTTGATGTTCATGTACTTCGTAATGTTTGGGAGGCGAGTATGGAGCATCCTTAGGGTATGTTCACACAATGTACTGTGCCGTACGCGCCGCAGTATACAGTACGCGCCGCAGTACATCGTGTGTTTCGGGAGCTCGCGCTAACACACACGTACTCCCGCGGCGCGGGGGGGAGGGGCGGCACGCGGCTGGCCCCATAGACATTCATTACTCACGGCACTTATTCGCCGCAAGTAATTGACATATCACTTATCTCCCGGCCCGTACAATACGATCTTATTGTACGAGCAGGGAGAGGAGGCATAATCCATAGTTCTCTATGAGAACTATGGATTACCGTAACTTCGGCGAGCATCTCGCCCATATTAGAGCGCAAATACGTGGCAAAATGCACGCCAAAATTACCCCATGTGAACATAACCTTAGAAGCTGAGTCTCCTCTGTAAATGTGCTGGCTGTTAAAGTGGTGTTCCCATTAATACATTGGTGATGCACTGTATTGTGGAGGTCTGTATATTATCAATTTGCGGATAAGGGAGCAAAGGAAAGACTGCCGCTGCTTGAACAGGAAATATTACATATGTACAATCTGGTGTTGTACCCTAAGGTCAGCATAATGCTACTTGGGATTCTATCTTCTTTGGTCAAACTTATTGCTCAATGTTGCGCGTTTCTTTATTTTTCAACAGTCATGATTAAGGGTGCTTAGCCGAAACGCGTTGACTCTGTCTGTCGTCTCTGGATTTTAATGATTTGATACAATAAAGAAGATTATTTTATTTATCCAACGGTGCTGGATCTTTTCCGCCATCCATGCGGACTTCTTGTCTCTAGTTTGAAAAATACAGTGGTAGAATTGATTTTTTTTTCTATTCTGCCCAACAAATAATTTTTAAGGGAAGAGGGTTCAATATTTTATATTGTACATCAAATGATATCATTAAAAAACATAATTAATCCTACAAAAAACTATTTGGCATAAACGCCTGTTGATGGCAAAAAAAATGAAAAAAAAGTCATGGCATTCAGAATGTATGGATGAAAAACCGCCATTGCCAAAAATTGTTGCATCTGGAGGAGAGGTGGAGGGGTGTAGGAAATGGCTCATCCAGGACTTTAGGAGCCTGAGTGTACATGATATTATAACTGCAGCAAAATCAAGAAAGACCATCTGAGACCACTTGAGAGTCACCCCCTGGAGCAGTAGGGCATTTAACAGGTGAGTAATATTTTTTTTTCATTTAGTACATTTCCAAAAACCTATTTTTTTGTTAACTCCCAGATACCTTAATTGTAACTCCACAGCTGTGTGAAAAGAAGCAGGAGATCTGGAAAAAAACAGAGCTATAACCCTACTAAAAAAATAAATAAATAAACATAGAATTTTTATGTGTCAACTATTGAAAACAGCTACAATAAGATTTAGTAGTAAAAGGTTTACATTTTTCTTAAGGCTGGATTCACATGGCTTTTTTTTCTCATGATACACAGCAAAAACCTGAGGGATGCACTTGGATTTCTGCCATGCATTTCACTTTTTTTTGCGCATGTGGACCTCACGACATTAGAACTTATTCACATCCTAGCTCCTGACATATTTTCCATGTTGAATACAATATGGAAAACATGTAAATAACTGACAATGTCATACTTTTTCAACAGGGTGCAGATTTGGAATCTGCAGCGAAAATGTTTTCATTAAAAACAAATGAAAGTACAGTACATTGAAACCTGCATTGAATACTGCATAAACACCTCCATTGAAAGCTACAGTGCATACTACCACTGAACACAATGGGGAAAAAGTAGCTGTTTTTATGCATTTCTTGCTACATAAAACATATTTTATGCATCAAAATGTGCATCAGAAGCAACTGTGTGAACCCAGCCTAACATATTTACAATAATTGCTGTTTAGAACAGTCCTATATGGCAGAGTTGGCAGAAAAAGTTTTTCCAAATTGTGCAATATTCTAGTTATTCAGTTTCTTACTATATCACTAAGTTACTTAGAAGTTTGATTGCTTAGGTAAATTAGCACATATGGTCTGGTACTTACTTTTACAATTAATAAAAAGTCTATAATGTATTAAAATTTGCAGCCCTAGTATTAATGAATGTTCCTCATTGTCCACCCGTTTTAAAGAAAATAATTAGTATCAGCAAAAAAATATATTATAAAGACACACTGCAATACTTCTAGCAAAATTACAAGAATTTATGAATATTTCTTTATTGTCCAAATGAAATGAAAATATAAAATCCGCACTTGTTAATAGTATAAATAAGTGAAACTACTACTTTTAAGCAATTGTCAGATATTTAATTTGTTATAATTTTATATCTTCTCAAATTAAAGATAATAAAACAAACAGAAAACTGCATGGCTTTTAAAATTGTAATTAGGGGATTTATAGACATCAAACATCTAAAAACCACTAAAGAAATAATGCTGAAGTGCTACCAGATTAGATATGCAGGGGTATGTTGGGTGGAGAAAAAAATATGACACAGCAAAGAGAGACTGGGTGTGACACTGCAAAATCACCTATAAATCAGAGTAGAAGTCCCATGAAGGCAGAAGCGTCTTACTTCTCATTCAGAAGCTTTAGCAGTAACGTACATTCACAGCCAACATGGTCAACTGGACATCTGAAGAGAAGGCCATCCTTACCTCCACCTGGGGACAGGTCAATGTTGAAGCCGACGGCCATGCAACCCTGACCAGGTAAGCACACCAAACCTGACATATACTGAAAATGTTATCACAACAAACTATAACAATATTTATTTTATTCACTTATATAACGTTGTTATAGTCCACAATGCTGTACAGAGATTTTCATCATTCACATTGTCCCCATTGGCAGTGGCGTAACTTGAAGCTTATGGGCCCTAGTGCAAATAGTGCTCCCTCTGCACCCCCTATAGCTACGCCCCTGCCCATTGGGGACATAACAGAAATCACTACATGTATACATGCTTCAATAATATTAAGGATATTTTAGAAAATAATTACATATTACTTATACATTAATGATGTCTATATACAGTCCTGTCTATTACTATGGTTGCACTTAAATGTTCAGTACAACTATGTTAATTCTTACTCTCCTAATATTTGACTAGGCTGCTGGTCGTGTACCCCTGGACCCAGAGATACTTCAGTAGCTTTGGAAACCTTTCCAATTTCACCGCCATATCTGGCAATGTCAAGGTCAAGGCTCATGGCAAGAAGGTGCTCTCAGCTATTGGCAGTTCCATCGCGCACCTGGATGATGTGAAAGGTCACCTCGCTGCCCTCAGCAAGACCCATGCCCAAGCCATGGGAACCCCCCCAAAATTTAC